>JBBPDI010000004.1:14603595-14620321 GCA_037974545.1 Cucumis variabilis
AACAAATTGTTTAGTTTTGGGCCCTTGCTTTATTGAGGCCCTGTGCTGTGGGCCTGCTTGCACAGGGCCTTATACGGTCCTGGCTACAACACAGAAGTTTATTTAGTTGCAATCACTGTGGTACGAGTATATTATAACATATGCTCCTGCCATTTGGTACTAACATAATCTTCTCATTTTTATAGGGTTAAACTCATCCAAATTTCCATTGGATAATTTAATGGAGAGCTGTAATTTAAGTGGATTGCCAATGGAGAGTGGTTTGCAACTTTTTCAACTGCCCCGTTCTGCCTCTCAATTGTTGAGGAGTTTTCCCATATTAGCCAGCTCCCCAACTCCTCCCTTTAGTTTTCTTAAGGTAAACTTCAATGTGAGACGATACTATTCAGTATGGTACATAGGTATCAAAGACATTGTTCGTAACAGGAATGGGTGAAATTATTCTTTTCATACAGAGTTGCTTCTCTGTGATGCTCTTGATTTATGGACATTAATCATCTTTCATGGTTTGTCTAGAGCTCTCAAGGGATGACATTTTGCAAATTGATTCCAAAATTAGTAGGAACCTCTTCATTGGGAATACGATGATAAATAAATAAGATTCTTGCTTTAATTGATGCCATTTAGATCTTCATATCTATGTGGTTATGTTTGTGGTTTTCTCTATGCCAATCACAAGAGTAACTCTATTGTGCATGAGTTAGCTTTCCATGCTCATAAATTTCTTTTTTTTTTGTTGTGTGCCTTGAAGACCACTCTTTATAGGTGGATTATACTTTTTATACTTCTTTTATCCATTATTTTGTTCTTATAAGACTAGAAAAATGAGTATTAATAACACTACTAATCAAGACATTGTGTTGTTGAAAATAAAAAAAAGGAGTGGAATGAGGTAAATTATGTCGTTGAAAATAAAAATACGAATTATTTCATGACACAATTCTATTGACACATTTTTTTGCGTCGTTAATTAATGATAAATTTTTTGTGTCATTAAAAAAAAATTCAAATGAAAAAACCCAAAATTTCAAAAATTTTTAATCTTCCATCCCTCACGCAATTAAAACTAAATAAAAACCCCAAAATTTCTCTCAAGCAAAAACGTTGTCATCGAACAAAACCTTAACGTAATTTTTTTTCTCTCTATTAAAAACACAAAAAAAATCTCGCCAAACAAAGTGGGCTACTGCGTCGTTGTGGAGAACCCTTGCCTTCCAATTTTCTACCACTTACCGTAGTCGATTCTACACTCCAACCATTGCTGTGGTTGCCGCCTCAACAAGCCTTCACCATCAAACCCACCAATTTGCCACTACCATCGAATAAATTTATTTAGAAATATAGTTTTTAATGACACTTGAGATAAAAAAAAATTGGTGGAAGGGAATAAAATGTGTCGTTAAAAATAAAAATGCGAATTTTTTCGTGAGAATTTTCTCGACACAAATTATGTTTTTTTGACATAATTTTCTTGACACAAATTGAATTTCTTGACACAATTTTTACGTCGTTAATTAACGACATAAATTATATGTGATTAAAAACTATCTAATAAAAAATCAATGTTTTCCTTCATCCGTACGCTTTCTGATTTTAAAAAAAAAAGAATAATTTGACTCTTTCATCCCTCTTGCGAACCACGATTGAAAAACCCTTCATTCCACATCGTTGTTGTCTTTCTCTCTCACAAATGTTCTCCGATGACATTTCCCCCTCTCTCGCAAATGCTCTTCACGACTTTTCCTCTCTCTCACACTAATTAGTTTTCCTTTTTCCTTTTTCCTTTTTTTTGTTTGTATTAGTATTGTGGTCCCACTTCCTTTATTGTATTTATTTATTATATTTTTTTAGATTTGGTTGTTGAGATTAATTAACTGGTTTGTTTTTTCTATTCCTTCATTCTTAGCCTTTTTGGATTACTTCTCTTAGTTCCATAATTGGGTGAATGGTGGTTATAATTTTTTGGAGAGAAAAAGACCTTTCTTGAAAAGGCGTGGTTGGTGATATATTTTGATGTGAGATATTTTTTGGTGTCCCTTCTTGACTTATGAGTTATGATACAACATATCGAAGATAGGAGATCACTGGAAAATCAAGAATACTTAATGAGAAGATTGCAAGTGGATTTTTGATTGAGGTGGAATGCTCTTATTAATGTTATGACAATTGTTTCTATACAATTGAAGTTCTGATAGTTGAGTTAGTTCATGAACAACATGTTGATTCATATGTAAATGCTATACCTTAAGTCATAACATTGTAATTTATCAATTACTACACGAGCAATATAATCTTTTATCATGGATCTAAGGTCCCTCAAAATGTAGATGTAGTGTCATTAAACTGGATCATTAAAGTTTGATATTTTCTCTGTGTTTTTACATGTTTCCATAGTTGTTCTCTTCATTATTAACGCATGACACAACATATGGTACAACTATAACTAAGTGTGTGTTTTCTCAAATGGTATCAGAGCAGGTTGACTATTAGTTCGTTGAGCTTTCAATGGCGTCTATCAAGGATAATGGGTCAATAACTCGAAGCGTAAGGGTCATGAATGGGAAGTATCCTCTGGTACCGAGTTCAAGAAATTTGGGAGAACTCTTATCAGTATTATTGTAGCAAATGAATCTACTGAAGATGGCTGTTCCAGTGGGCAAACGAAGTCTGGTGCATATGCCAAACATCAAGGATCATTATCTTGTGTTATTCGAGATGGTGACGATCTCTATAGAAAATGAGAGGAAGATCAAATTATTTTGAAACAAGAAAATGAAAAGGATACGAGGTTTAATGGAGGATAATCATCGTTACTTGTCTTCTATTGATATTCTCAAAGCTGAACTGAAAGAAGCTCACAATGATTTTGAGTCTCTTTCTAAATCAGTTAAAATGCTTATATTCGAGACAAAGAGTTTTGATAGCATTTTAAATGATGGAAAGCCTGTAAGTGATAAAAAGGATCTAGGATTCTCTGGCCAATGTTTTGGTTCTGACAAAACCTTAACTATTTTCGTTCGTGCTTCAGACAGTTAAGACCCAAGTGAAAAAAAGTAACTTTCTCAGGAGTGAATTCCTTTCATCGTAGGACTACTCAGAGGCCTTCAAGAAGATGGATATGTCATTTTTGCAGAAAGCCTGGTCATATACGACCATTTTGTTATAAATTGCATGGTTATTCTAATAGAGGATATTATGGAAACATCAACAGGAACAATCTTACTCATATAAACTTTAAGACAGAGTGGAGGGAAAAGAAAAGAAAATCTTGACAAATGCAGTGCGAATTTTACCTCTGTATATGATTTGAGCTCAGAAGACTGGTATTTCAATAATGGGTGTTCTAGACGTATGATTGGAAACTCAACTTTTTTCACAGAATTCAAGGAATGCAGTGCTAAGCATGTGATATTTGGTAATGGTTTGAAGGGCAAAGTTATTGGAAAAGGAAACATGAATAAACTAGAATTATCGAGCATGTGATATTTGGTGATGGTTTGAAGGACAAAGTTATTGGAAAAGGAAACATGAATAAACTAGAATTACCAATTCTAAAAGATGTCGTGTTGAATAGGAAATTTTGAGACCAATCAAAAATTGCCACATCCTTTACTAAATTAATGATAAAAAATACAAATAATTTAGTTGGGGACTAATTAAAAAAATTGACATGTGTCCCAAATTAAAAATGAAAACATAAATTGGCCAATTCTAATGATGTCACATATTTTCATTATGGATTGGATCAAGTTAATTATTTTAATCCAATTAAATATTATTTACTTGGACTAAGTTCAATTAAAAAAGAAAAACCTTAATTTAGCCCAAAGGCTAAATATGACCCAAATCCATGTGGTTGAGCCCGTGGGTATGGTCTATGGACCAATCGAGCTAAAATCTATAAAGCCCACTAGAGAACTCTATAAATAGAGGAGTTCTCCTCATTTATAAAGGGAGAATTTTTTTTGTACTCCAGAAGGTCTAGAGAGAACTCTCCCAAGAGCTAGAAGAATCCCTAACTCCTAAAGTCGATTGGCTTCGAAGATTGAAGCTCCTTTGAAGATACAAACTTTCTTCCAAGTATCCAACTTTAAGAACATCATGGACACTGCTTCTTCCAAATCAAGCGTAGACATTCAACTGAGAGAGAATTAAAGGATTAATCTAGAGATCGAATCCATTACATTAAATCAATAAAACTACAACAACAACACAAGTTCAATTCCATGAACCAAATTTCTCTAGAAATCTTGAGCGAACCAATTGGCACTTCCAATGAGACATCTCTACCTCTCATCTCTCTCTCGAAACTCAATTAACAAACCAACTAATGGCACTAAGGAAAGCTGCATCCAAATCTTCTGTTTCAAGCGACGCTTATACAGGACCTATCATTTCCAGTCGTTTAAAGGCGATCATCCAGAAGTAGGATTAAGGTTCTGTCATTGCGCAGAGCATCCTTAAGCAATTGATGGAATCTCCTAAAGGCAGGATCATCATTAGAGAAAATCCTTTGTTCAACAACTTTACTTTTGCTTCTGATCTATTAGAGCAAGAATCTGACCTTGAAGTAGTGTTTGTCTTGATGGTTGATGTAATTGTTGAGGCCACCATGACAGAGATGGAGAGGAAAATAAATTTTTCTAATAAAAGTTATCGAGTAGCGAGATCATGAAATCGCTGCCTTGAAAGATCAAATGAAAGCTTGTGGAACTACTAAGTCGAACAAAACTCCTGTTGCCAAAGCTAATGATAAAGGAAAAGCTGTGTTGTAGGAAAACCAGATGCCACAGTCTATCTCCGTCACCTCACTATCAGTCCAACAACTGTAGGATATGATCACAAGCTCTATAAGAGCTCAATATGGAGGACCATCACAAACTTCTTTGATGTACTCCAAGCCATATACCAAGAGAATCAATGATCTGCAAATACCTGTTGGGTACCAACCTCCAAAGTTCCAACAATTCGACGAAAATAACAATCCAAAGAAACACATTGCTCACTTTATTGAAACATGCGAGAATGTAGGATCAAAGGAAGACTAACTAGTTAGACAGTTCGTTCGAAGCTTGAAAGAAAATGCTTTCGAGTGGTATACTGATCTGGAAAAAGAGTTGCTCAATCGCTTCTACAGCACCAAGTACACTGAAAGCATGATGAAGCTTACAAACACAAGACAACGAAAGGAAGAGCTGGTCATTAACTACATAAACCAATAGAGAGCTCTAAGTTTGGATTGTAAAGATAAGCTTACAGAACTATCTGCAATGGAGATATGCACACAAGGCATCCACTGGAAACTTCTCTATATTTTGTAGAGAATAAAATGCCATATATTTGAAGAATTAGCGACTCGCACCCACGATTGAGCATCACTAATAGGGGAACTAAAAGTTTCTTAATCTCTGAAGTAAAAATAAAAGGGAAGAATGAAATCAAGGACACTAGAAAGGTCACCAATAGTGTGATTAATGAGTCTATGGTTGTTCATGAGTTTCCATTGAAATCTTTCTCCAAAAGAAAAGAATGCATTGAAAGAATGCATGATGGCGAAGAAAAGCGTCGTCCAACTCTTAAAGGAAGATAGGAAAAAGTTTATCAATTTTCTAACTCTGATGTTGCAGACATGTTAGATTAGCTGCTAGACAAACAACTTATTTAGCTCCCAGAATGCAAACAACCAGAACAAGACAAGAAAAGTAGATGATCCTAACTACTGTAAGTACCATCGGGTGATTAGTCATCTTGTTGAAAGTGATTCATGTTGAAGGAGCTGATTCTAAAGGCTGGTGAAAAGAAGATCGAGCTGGATATGGATGAAGTAGATCAGACGAATCATGTTGAAGTCGAGATGACTTCAAGTGTTTTACCATCAGCACAACTTTATGATTAAAAGAAAAGCTTGATTCAGCTTGGGACTTTCGAACCTATAGTTATCCAATTCCAACAATGGAACATGACAACAAACTCCTAAAACAAAGAAAAGCCTGCTGAAGATGACAGTGAAGGATGGATAGTTGTGACTTGTAAAAAAGAGAAACAACCAAATTTAATTCAAATGAAGTCACACTTCTATCAAAAGCATGAAAAAGGAAGGAGCTCTTATAAAAAGAAGAAGAAAATAAACATAAATATGTGGAAGCCTAAGCCTATCAAAGGAAAAGATGAGAACTTCTTTCGAACTTATCGATCTATAACTTTGATGGAATTCCTCTCAAGAAACTTCCTTGATGATCATCCAGAAGAAGTATTATAAGTCACTGGATGTCATGCAATCAGCATAGTAGAAGTCAACAACCATTTTGCATCTTCTAAAGAAGTCAACAATCCAAATGAAATTAAGCAAATGACTTTTGTCTTTAATCGTATCAAGCCTTCAACTACTCAAGCTTTAGTCTTTCAAAGCTTCAATTTTTCAAAGATTGAGTATGGCCTTGAACTTTAGCTTTTAAAAGGCTAAGCATCTTCACATTGAAGAAAGATCGACTTTTAGCATATTCTTTTGATCGTCTAAAGATGTCAAGTGAACAACACGAAAGATAGATGAAAACTTTGAAGGTAAAACCATTTTATGAAAAAACAACAACGATCGAGAAGATTCACAGTCTTATCCCATCACGAATGAAGAGATTTTTTTGTTAACATAAATACATAAGGTTCCTTGACGGTGAAACAAAGACTTATTATATTCACCAATCTTAGAAACGAAGGAGGTGAACAAACCTTTGATAAAAATATGTCATGCTAAATATGCAAAGCTCCTTATTCCAATAGCCTAAACTACATGATGCTCCTAGTCCGCAAGAGCTTAAAAGGTGAATGATAAACAAAAAGTCAAAAAAGATTACGTAGGCAACTTAAAGTTTACTATAAGTTCAGTCGCACACACACACAAAAAATTATGCTTCATTATGATCTCATTATAAAGAATATGTAAGCAACACAAAATGAAATTCAGAAGTAGTCACACTAGAATGAGAAAATTTTCATTATCATTCAATAAAAATCTAGCATTTACAATAATTGTAATAAAAGAAAAACAAAAAAATATGAGGCAAATAGAGCAATGTCAAAGCTTCCACTTGAAGTTCTTAAATTATTTGCATACAACCTTTATACTCTTATAAGCTTTAACTAGAGTCTCAGTGGCTTCTTCGGTGATAACAGAGGTGTTTAATGGTCTACCCTCATAAGCTAGCTATTAAAATATCCTTCAAGGAAAGTCAGGTTGTTTGCATGGATCTTTCCAATTCTCGAAGGCATCATTGTTATTTCTGGTATAAGTTTTGAGATATTCAAGTTCGAAGGCTTCCTCTTCCTCAAGACTCTAAAGCTTCATCGATGATTCCTCATATTCATATTAAAAGGCTTTGTCTTCCTTAAACTCAAAAGCTTCACCATTGCTTCTTAATCTTTATCTTTATCTTCAATGTGTTGCAGTCGAGAAGATCATCATCTTCATCTTCTCCCACGTGCCACCTCCGAGAGGAGCATTATCTTCATCTTCCATGTTTATTTTCTCCTATGTGTTGCAGTCGAGAGAATTCATCTCATCTTCTCCGATGTACCACAGCCAAGAGGATTCATCTTCATTGTCTCCAATGTGTTGCAGTCGAGAGGATTCATCTTCATCTTCTCCCATGTGCCGCAGCCAAGAGGATTCATCTTCATCTTCTCCCATGTGTTACAACCGAGACATTTCATCTTCATCTTTTCTAATGTGTTGCAGCCGAAAGAATTTATTTTTGTCTTCTCCCATATGTTGCAACCGATAGGTTGGTGTGGTCTCAGTTCTCCATCTTCAAGCTTGGTGTGATCCATCATCAAGTTCAAGCCAAAATATTGATAAAGTCAAGTACACTTTGATGCAACCAAAGTTGGTGTGCTCCATCTTCAAGTTTGTCCAAGGGATCCATCTCCAAGCATTAAAACCCTTGCTTCAAAAAAAGAGAATAAGTTATTATTAGAAAAAAAAGGTTTTGGTGTGTAAAAAAATAAAAAGGTAAAAGTGAGAAAAAATTATTGAAACAAAGGAAAACAAAAACAAAAAAAAACAAAAACAAAAACAAAAAATAAAGAAAGAAAGAAAAAATGAGAGAAAGAAAAAAAGAGAGAAAGAAAGAAAAAAGGGAAAGAAAAAAAGAAAAAAAAGAAAGAAAAAAAAGAAAAGAAAAAGAGAAAAAGAGAACGAAAGAAAGAAAAAAAGGAAAAGAAAAGAAAAACGAGAAAAACTGAAAAAAAAAAGAAGAAAGAATAGAAAAGGAAAACAAAAAAAAGAAAAAAATATAAAAGAAAAAGAAAGAAAAGAAAAATGAAAAAAAAAGAAGAATGAAGAAGCTTGATCATTCCTATTAAGGCGGTGGATCTGATGGTAAATGTCTGATCGTTTCTTCGTAGAAGTTGAATCACTTACGACGAAGGAGAGCCAAGATGCTCGATCGTTCCTACTAGGGAGGTGGATCTAGCGACAAATGCCCTATTATCCACTAGTAGAAGTTGGATCACTGGTGGCAAAGAATAGCCAAGATTTCCGATCGTTCCTAAAAGGGAGGTGAATTTGATGGTGAATGCCCGATCGTTCCCTAGTAGAAGTTGAATCATTGATGACAAAGAAGAGCCAAGATGCTTGATCGATCCTAATAAGGATGTGGATCTGACAGTAAATGCCCGATCATCTCCAGGTAGAAGTTGGATCGCTGGCTGTGAAGAAGAGCCAAGATGCTCGATCGTTCCTACTAGAGAGGTGGATAAGACGAAAAATGCCCGATCATCCCCTAGTAGAAGTTGGATCGCTAATGGCAAAGAAGAGCCAAAACGCCCGATCGTTCCTACTAGGGAGGTGGATCTGACGACAAATGCCCGATTGTCTCCCAGTAGAAGTTGGATTGTTGATGACTAAAAAGAGCTAAGATGCCCGATCATTCCTACTAGGGAGGTGGATCTGATGGCAAATGCCTGATCGTTCTTAATAGAAGTTGGATCGCTGGCGGTGAAGAAAAGCCAAGATGTTCGATCATTTCTACTAGGAAGATGGATCTGAGGGAAAATGTCTGATCGTCCTCTAGTAGAAGTTGGATCGCTGATGGTGAAAAAAGAATCAAGATGTCCGATCATTTCTACTAGAAGGTTGGATCTGACGGCAAATGCCCAATTGTCCCCTAGTAGAAGTTGGATCGCTGACGGTAGAATCACCCCTACAAACGATTGTAAAAAAAATCAAAAACAAAAAGAAGAAGAAGAGGTTTTTACCTTTAGTTCCTGCAAAATAAAAAAAAAGGTGGGGGACAAAAAGTTAGGAAAAAAAGAAGAAGAAGAAAAAAAGAGAGAGAAAAGGAGAAAAGAAGTTTTTTTTTTCTTCATACCTTTCTTTGTTTGATGAAGAATAAATGATTAAGGTATGAGTCTATTTATAAGGCCAACAAATCCAATTCCCAAAAGGATTAAAAATGATATTTAATCATTTTTTTTAATAACAAATCCAACTCCTAAAAGGTTAAGAATGATATTTATTATTATTTTTTAAAATAAAGAAAAGATAACCCAATTATCTTATCTTATTTTAATTCTCTTCAATATTTAAAATAGAAAAGATAAGGGATATTTTTAAAAATAACAAAATAAATTAAAATACTTACAAGTTATAGTAAAATTTTGGATTCTATCATTGATAGTCTTCTATCACTATAGCATATCAATGACTATCAGTGATAGAATTTGCTATAGGTTGTAAATATTTTGTAAAATCTACTATTTTTAAAAATTTTCCAAAAGATAATCCAATTATCTTACCTTATTTTAAATTATTTTATTCTTGAGATAAATCTCAAATTTATTTTTTTGAGATAATCAAGGTATTTGAATATTCTCCTCAATTTTAAAATTTAACCGGGTTCAAAATCCAAGTCAAATTAACTTGCATATATGATTTCCTATTTATCTCAAATTTAAATTGGAAACATAAATTCAACTTTATTCCAAGATTGAGGCATTTTGTTTATCTCATTTTAAAATTTTCCATTCCAAATTCTTGTGCTTCCTTCAGACAAATTAGGGTGCGGTAGAAACCTCATTCTTATTTCAAATTAAAATTTGGTTATGTTCTAAAATTTATTTTTTTTAAAAAAATCAAATTAAAATTTTTATTCTCAAATGAAATTAAATTGCAGATAAAACCTTGAACTTTTTTCAAATTAATTAAGGTTTGGTCATATTCCAACTCTTATTTCAAATTTAAATCAAACTCATGTACTTAAATGATAGTTTGATTAATTTGAAATGTTGAATTAAAAAAAAATTGTATTTTGACTTCAAATTTATCTTTTTCAAGATTCATTCACTCATATACGTTCATAAATCTCCAAAAGGGGGCATTTGTTGAATAGAAATTTTTGAGACCAATCACGAATTGCCACATTATTTACTTAATTAATAATGTAAAATATAAATAATTTAATTTGGGAGTAATTAAAAAAAATTGACATGTGTTCCATATTAAAATTGAAAACATAAATTGGTCAAATCTAATGATGCCACATGTTTTCATTATGACTGTTGGATTAAGTTATCTATTTTAGACCAATTAAATATTATTTACTTGGACTAAGTTCAATTGAGTCAAAATATAAGCTTAATTTGGCCGAAAGGCTAAATACGACCCAAATCCATGTGGTTGAGTCCATGGGTATGGTGCATGGGCCAACTAGACTCAAGCCCATAAATCCCACCTGAGAACTCTATAAATAGAGGAGTTCTCCTCATTTGTAAATGGAGAATTTTTTTTTACTCCAGAAGGTCTAAAGAGAATTCTCTTAAGAGCTAGAAGACTCTCTAACTCCTAAAACTGATCGTCCTCGAAGATTGAAGCTCTTTTGAAGATATAAGTTTTCTTCCAAGTCTTCAACTTCAAAAACATTACGTGATCCCATTTCTTCCAAATCAAGCGTAGACATTCAATTGATAGAGAATCAGAGGATCAAATTCTAGTGATTGAACTCATCACATCAAATCAACAAAAATACAACATCAACATAAGTTCAACTCCATAAGATAAATTTCTTCAAAAATATCGTGTGAACAGTGAAATTTGTAAAGGGATTATCAGTAGCATGAGTCAAATATGTGATCAAGGTTTTAATTTTAAATTCTTAAAAGGCAGATGTCTTGTGATTGATAGGGATGAGACTCTCATCATGACAGGGACACGATCTTATGACAATTGTTACTTATGGACTCCTAATGTTTTTAAATTTGGTTGCAACATCCCTAAGCAATATGAGTTTGTTTCCTCTTCTAAAAAATTAAAAAAATATCTTATAGCAACTAAAGTTTTCTTATCTAGGAAATCCGAAATCGGTTAAGCCTTATTTTGAAAACAAGATATTTGTTGAATTTCAATTGATATTGATGACATTATTGTTAAGGTTGCTTTGATTGAATAGTTGGCTTATGTTTATTTTATAGATAAGCCTTTCATTTTTGGAGTGGTGTTATGACATGTAGATATGTTTGGCATCAACATCCCAATTTGCTTTCCCCACCTACTTTCTATTTTTATGTCGTCTCAACATTCTATCACTCTATCTACTATTGATATGGCTGGCCCCGAACCAAAGATTGTGGCCTTAAGTTTTTGGGAGTAGAAGTTTCTGATCCGCCCTACTTTTAGTGGTTCTTTTCCTTCATCCTCTAATATCCCCTCTATTGGTAGTTATCTACTTTATCACTCTGCGGTGGATTCTTTGCTATAGGATATTCAAAGGTTAGTGGCTTCAGTGGCTGATCATGCTTTTGTTCCTCCCTCGTTGGTTTGTTCTTTATATGGGTGTGTGTGTATATATATATATATATATATATATATATATTTTATGACTATGTGTTTTGTTCTACCATTGGGTTTGCTGGTTTACATTTTAGTATAGAACTCTTGGTTGTTTTTTTGCTGGTGATTTTTTTGTTGATTTTAGATGTTTTTATAAAACAAACTAAACGGGGAGAATGAATGTGGTTTTGGCTATCAGGTTGCTCTTGTTTGTTTGGATTATTCTCGTGATTAAAGTTGTCAAAGCTCATTGGTTTGTGTTAATCTAGGTTCTAAACGATGTGTTTTGTTTTGCCTTAAAAAATTGCCAAAGTGGGAGATTGTTATTGAGGTTGGTTGGCTTATTTTATTAAAGGTAAAATTGGAGCTTAATTTCCTATATGGTTGATGTCTATTAATAAATATGTGGACAATATTTATTAATCAAGATATTAAAGGGATTAGAGCCCTTCGCAGTGGAAGATTTTACAAAACCATTCCTCAATTTAATTTGGAAATCTAAAATACATTACATTGGCAAATACAGAAACAAATTTCATAAAGGCTAAGCATGCTAATTCAAATTAAAGATTGTAGAGAAGAAAACTTACGTCGTTGACGACTTTGGATTTGTCAAACACCAAAGTTGGAGTACCACCACTTGGAGACCTTCCTATACTCTGGGTTGAAATTTTGATTTTGTAGGGACCAAAATTGGAAAAGAAAAAAAAGGCAGAGAAGAAAATTGAGAGAATTTTTTCAGTACGTAGAGTATCAGTTTTGTTTTGAAACTAAACTCCTCATTACGCTGATATCTTCCTCCTCTTCAAATAGAAGAAGGGGAAAGTTGAGAGAAAAAATAGTAACGTGGAACCACATTCCCTATTAATTAAAAAATTTAAATAATAAAAATAAATAAATAAAGAATTAATATTTCATTTAAACCATATTTAAATGAATATCTCTTACATAACCTATAGTTTTAATTTAATTAAATCAAATTAAATCAAATAGAACTGAACTATTAATTAATTCTCTAATTAATTAATGGCTAAATTAAATATCTTATATTTAATTTAATTTAAATTTGAATCATATTTAAATATAAATCTCTCATAATCTATAGTTTTATGTGTATCATATACATATTAAATTTTAACCTATAGTTTTAATATGAATCTAATTACATTAAATTAATATTTAAACTCATTCAAATATTTTATCTCTCATAAATTAATTTTGAATCATATCCAAAATTAAATTTATATAATAAAGTTTAATTAAAATATAAACTTTATATTATAATATTGTATCATCATACATTATATTAATTCCCAAAGTAAATTTAAATATTTCAAATTACAACCAATATAAATAAATCTCATTACCCTTTACGAGCTAGGAAAGAGACCTAATGGACCTACAAATTAGAAGTTACAACGATACGAGATTGATTTGCTAAAGTCATTAATTATATTAATCAATATTCGTTAACTATGTGTACACTCCACTAAAGACTCATAGCTGAACTTTTTTCACTATAGATTTATTTCTGTATCCATGGATATAAACCAATAACAGTAAGTTAGTCCTTCACAAGTCTTCGTAACACTAGCTGAGTTAAATTATCGTTTTACCTCTAAGTTACTTCTAGTCCTTAAATACCAGTGCTCCTCTAATGAATAACCTGTTTATGGTCCAACCACTAAACAGAAAACTCTCTCAAGAGATAGAGAGGGTAGGGCCCTTTGTTTAAGTCCCAGAGACACCATTTAGGAGAACACTCTTTTACTTACCATAAATTTGGGAATGAGTGAATTCCATCTTGTATGATTATGTTCCTAGCTCTCTACTCGGTCTTGTCCTAAAATGATAAGCATATTGAGTCAAAAATATGGCCACTCTCACCCGTACAAATCAAAGGACAATTCCTTGAGAAAATGAGTTCCATGTGTCTATTACAAATTAAAGTTCATAATATACTTATGATTAAGCTAATTTACCTAGGTCATCCTAATGAAATTGAAACCTAACTAGTTAACTGAGTTACATCAAGTGGTTATAATTTTGTGGTTCGGTCTTATGCAAACTCATTACATAGGATACCCTCACTTGTATGTTACTTACATGAACGCATTGGATCAATGCGTTTGTATCAAATATAAAGTGAGTCGTATCCATACTTTTGCCAAGATAAGGTACCCAACCTTATCCCTATACTATAGACCCTTTAAGTTATATCTTGAACATTGATCCCTGTATGTCTGTACATGCTGTTCATGACTTATTAAATAACTTAGGACGTTAGTTTATTGGATTTAGATTATTAAGACAAAACTAATATTATAATCAACAACACTTATTGAAATTGTAATAATAACACTTTATTAATAAGGGTCAATGGATATATTTACTATCTACGAGTTTTAGGACATAAAACCCAACAAATATGTAATTGGCTTTTGTTTTGTTACAATGTTTGACCTAAACATATAAGCTTGTGGATGCGTGTTATTGTTGTGTTTTTTTTTTTTGGCAAACATGCATCAAAATTTTGTGTTGAGAAAGTCTTTTAAAAAGTACTCAGTTTGTGTGGTATGTGGTGTTGAACACTTTGTTTGTGGCATTGTGAGTCACTTGATTGAGAAGATTCGTGCAAGTTAAGGGGAGCCTAGCATTGAAGTTTTTTTTAAGGAGTCTTGTGCCATTTTGCGTTTTATGCATGATTTGTTTGATCTCTGTGCCATTTTGGATTTCTTGCTTTGAGACTTACAACGATTGGCATCTATATTGCTACATCTGTTTCCTATCTTAAATTTATTTGTTAGCAAGCTAGGGGAAGAAATATGTTGAATTTATGTTAATTTTATATTTTGATCTTATTTGGCATGTAATATAATATGAGTGCTTTTAGATTATGGATATGGATTTGCTACACGTTCTTGTTTTCCTTTGGTGAATGAGTTGCTTAATGACTAAACTCTTCTTTCGGTGTGGTATTTTTGACTTTGTGTTATGTGGCTATTTCCTAAGGTTATCTTATATATTTCTAGATGGTTCTTGTCTGTGTGGTTGCCTAGTAGGTTATTTGTTTCTTGTCTGTGTGGTTGCCTAGTAGGTTATTTATTTCTTGTCAGATGGAATAAAGGAAGCTGGTTCCAAGTGGGGGGGGGGGGGTTGTGTTGTGGTCCCACTTCATGGTTTGCTAGTTTGTTGTCCTATCCTGTCATTCTCGAGCTCTTTGGATTGCTTCTATCAGTTCCATAATTACTTCATATTATTGGATGAATGTGCTTATGATTTTGTAGAGAGAAAAAGACCTTTCTTGAAAAGGCGTGGTTGGTGATATATTATGATGCGTGAGATATTTCAAGGTGTCCCTTCTTTACTTATGAGTTACGATACTGCACATTGAAGAGAGGAGATTACTGAAAAGTCAAGAATACTTGATGAGAAATTGCAAGTGGATTGTTGATTGAGGGGGACTGTTCTTTTTTATGTACAATTGAAGTTCTAATAGTTGAGTCAATTCCTAGACAACACCTTAATTCATGTGTAGGGTGTTGTACCTTAAGTCATAAATTTATAATTTGTCAATTATTACACGAGTAATATAATCTCTTATCATTGGTTTAAGGCCCCTCAGATGTAGATCTAGTGTCATTGAGCTAGGTCATCAAAGTTTGATGTTTTTTCTGTGTTTTTATATGCTTCCATAGTTGTTCACTTATTTATTAACGCACGGTACAATACGACACAATTACAACTAAATGTGTGTTTTCTCAGTTTTGGTCTAGTGTTCTAAAAAAAGGAGTATTTTTTTTTAATAATATGAATATAACAACAATTAAAGGAATGAAAATTGAACCTCTCACTTTCAAGATGGAAGATTATGCTAATTACCTTTTGCTACTAAAGAAAATTGAAAAAGTAAAATAGTTTATTTTACTTTTAAGTTGTTACTTTAGTTAACAGCTGGAGAGATAGCTGATGGAACATAAAACAAAAGAACACTTTAACTTTGATATCCTAGTTTGGTGATAACTCACCTACTTCTAGAGAGCTTTAACAACTCAGATCATAAAAAGATTTTATTAAGATTCAAATGACTAATTATTAATGATCACACTTCATTAATATAACACTTCCCTTAGATTAGTATTCTTTTTAGTATTTCCTATTTACTAGAAATAATGAGGCTCCCATTGAATTGTAATTTGAATCTAATAAAGATGATCAGGCTCTCCCTAAATATGTAATTGATCTTATTCAATTAACTAAGTATTTTTTGAATCTCGTTTCATCATATACCTTGAATCGTCTTTAAAGATATATTCAAACAATTTTCATAAAATGTCTAAGAAGGTAAAGACTTACCTTGGTAAAGATTCTTCAATGAACAGTAGCATAAAATCGTCTTGAACGAATGTTTGGAAGAAGAATGGTCTTTCCTTTTTTTAGGAAGTAAGAACTTCAAATTGAAGGGATAAAAGTCCTATGACAATGGAAGATTTTACAGAACCATTCCTCAAATTAATTTGGGAATCTTAAAATACCAGTACGTTGGCAAAATTTTAGAATAAAATTCTAACTATAAAATTAAGCATGCTTTTAATTTATAAGATACAAAAACTTACTTTCGATGACGTTTCTGAATATACAAATCAATCTCCAAATTGGGACACCACCCATCGGTGACCTTCCTATCCTTTGGGATGAGATTGGTTTGTGGGAATCAATTGGGATGGGAAAAGGTTTAGAGATATTTGAGAGAAAATTTTTTATTTTAGATTTTTTCTTGATGAATTCGTTAAAGAAAACTTTTTTCTTCCAGATATTTATAACTCTTTTTCCTTCTTGGAATAGGAATAGGAGTAGGAGAGAATCATGAGATTCTTTTATCAAATCTACTAATTAATTAACAAT
>JBBPDI010000004.1:14620421-14636252 GCA_037974545.1 Cucumis variabilis
TGTTCGTCGGCTGTCATCACAGTGATTCTCATCTTCTTCGTCTTCGTAAACTGAATCAGTATGATGTTGCTCCACGATGTGTAAGTGTTGGTGGAGAAATCAGAGTTAAGAAAATTACGGAGCTAGAATTTGAAGCTTAGGAAGAAAGTATTGGAGATTGAGAAGAGCTTTTACTTCTTTTCTATTCTTTTTTTTTTTTTTCTTGCGGGGGGAGATAAGCACAGTCGCTAAATTGACTATGGTATTTGGTTTTTCTATTTTCGCCTTTTCCTTTTCCAATTCTCCAATTCGATGTTAGTTGGTGCCGTTCAGAACCAAATTCTAGGGATTGGATTGGATTGGAATGGGCTTTCATCTTAAACATTAAATTTGTTTCACTTATAAATCTAAGATTCAATTCACGTTGCGCTGTCTATCTCTTTGTTTTCTACTTATCTAATGACTGTTCCTAATTTGTTTTTTTTTTTTTATAAAAATTATGGGTGTTATAAAATTAAATTTTTGTATCAATTAATTATATATATATATATAAAAGTTAATGATTTTATTTTAATATGTTTTGATATTATTGACACGAACCCTCTTATCATAAAAAAATATTTGTTATTTTTGCAACTTGCTCCCAATATTTAGTTGTCAATTTATTCTATTTATTCCATCTTTTGTATATCTTTTTTTAACGATCTTTTGTCTATGTT
This sequence comes from Cucumis variabilis, assembly GCA_037974545.1. Lineage (NCBI taxonomy): Eukaryota > Viridiplantae > Streptophyta > Magnoliopsida > Cucurbitales > Cucurbitaceae > Cucumis > Cucumis variabilis. Next base: position 14,621,120 of record JBBPDI010000004.1, read on the forward strand.
GCACCAAAAATTTTCAATTAATTAAATTTCATTACGTCATCACGTGAAAAATTGTAATAATAATAATTTGATTGGGTTTGAGTAGTCAAGTTTTGTCATATCCAACCTAATGCAAACCTCTAATGTAAAAATGTAACAAAAGAGAATTATGAACCTAAGCCCAAGTCCAACAAGCAAATGGACTCAAGTCCAATTAAGTCCACAAAGCAAATAGGCCTAAACCAATTAAGTCCACAAAGCAAATGAGCACAAACTCACCTAAAGTCCATGGAAATTCTCTATAAATCGAGGCCTTCTCATTGAAGATATTTAGTTGAATGAAGAATTGAAGGTTGCAAACCCTAAACCCTAACAAGCAAATGACCCACCTAAAGCTCATAGAAATTCTCTATAAATAGAAGTCTTCTCATTCATTTTGAAGATCTTTAGTTGAATAAAGAATTGAAGATTGCAAACTTCTAAAAGCTCTCAAGATGTGCAAGTTCTTATCAACCCTAAAATTACCATCTTCTAAAAGATCGAAAACTTAGAAGATTAAACTTTTATTGAATTTCAGAAGATCGAAGCTCAAATTGAATTACAACCACAACTTCGTACAGATCGAAGACCAACAATTTCTAAGAAGTTTAATTTGCATTTGAGAAAAAGTATCAAATGAGTAAATATTAGAAATTGTATCCACAACACTATAAATCAATATACAAAGTTCAATTATACGTATTATATTTCTTCGAAAATCTCGTGTGAACAATTACTAATATTTGTTATTTCATACTTTGAATACTTTAATATCGCAATTTTAGAAATATACACCTATCAAGAATGATTATTAATATACTATAACAAATTGCAATATTTACAAATGAATCAAAATACTCTAATAAATTATTTAGTTTATAAAGTTAAATTTTCAAGACAAAGAAAAAAAATTAAAAGAAATTTTAAAGAAATTGCTTGAGGTTGATAAGCTCAGGTGGGAGATAGAGAAAAAAAGGTGATGTCCACGAATGTTTTTTAAAATAATACTCTTTTAAAAACTTATTAGTCAAATAATACATTTCTTTTTAACTATTTAGAAAGTTTAAAAAATAAAACGAAAGGTCGAGTGATGAATGCTCCACCTGTAAAAAGATAAACAAAATGGGCGACTACTTAACCTTTCTTCCCCTCCCACTCCAAAATAGTAAACACATTAAATTAAAATTAAAAAACAATTTATTATATTAAATTAAATTTAAAATGATAATTTATTATATTAAATTAAATGAAAAATGATAACTTATTAGATTAAATTAAATAAAAAAGTGATCTCATTAAATACATTACATCTACATTAAATAATAATTTATTATATTGGATTAAGTATTTTTATCTAGCAATTAAATTAAAAATTAACTATTGGTTTAAACAATAATTTGTGAATTATAAATTTTAATCCTCAACTTTTTATTTTATTGAAATGTAACTGAATTTTAGATAAATATTGAAATGTTAAGACTTGTCATTTTTTTTCTTATGGGAGTTTAGCCCTTTGTGTTTTTTTTAGAAACAAAAAATATGACTAGATAAAATTTTGTCTTTCAAAACTAATTCTTTTTGTAGTAAAAATCATCGTAATACTTCACTTGTATACTAAATTAATTTTTGTACTTAAAGAAACATACAATTTAACTTAATTGAAAAACTTAGTTAAGAATAGAGGTGGGTATGATATATCAAAAAATCGAACCAACTAAATCAAAGGTAGATTGACTATACACCCCAAGCCTAAAATTTTAAAACATTAATAATATTTTTTTTCTAGAGTGAGTTTAGTTGAGGATAATGGATATGACATTCCATCCTAGAGGTGAGAATCCCTTCCTCACCATTGTTAGATAATAACAAGGGATAGTTGCAAATATAGCAATTAAATTCAAAACAATTAAGTATATAACAACATTTTAAAAATATTGCAAATATAGCAAAGTCTATCGATGATAGAAATTTATCATAGATAGACTATATTGCAAATATTGGTCTATCACTAGTAAACCATAAGAGTCTATCAGTGATAGGAGTCTATCAGTGATAGAAGTCTATCACTAATAAACTTTGTTATATTTACAATTTTTTTAAAATGTTGCTATATACTTAATTATTATTCCTTAAATTGTTGATAATTATAATTATCCTAATAATAATAATAATAATAATAAAATAATGGGTTGGGGCAAGTATGGGAATTGGACCAGATCCAGTCCACTCCACCATAGCATACTTTCACAACTTTTACATGTCAATGACCCAAACATGTCCTAGATATATGCAATGATAACGAGCGGTACATGGAGAACATACACAATATGTATAATGTACCTATTGTACCTGCACCAGTTCAAAAAAGACGTGCTTGAGTGCAAGAGTTTGATGAATTAAAAGAAATGCCTTTTATGACACAAACACATAGCAAGACTAGTTACATCGGTCCAATGTTGATGGTGTCAGCATTTGAAATGAGATATTATGATTCAGGAGTTAGTCAATCATCAAACGAAGATATTATAATACGAAGGCAAGCCCATCATCGTCAAACTTTGGGCAAGGATACTATGATTTAGGGACCAATTCATCATCTTCATACTGAATATTTATACTACAAAATGCCAAAAACATGCAACAAATATAAGTGATATATGGAGAACATACACTATATGTACCATGTACCAATTGTACCTGCACCAGCTCAATGGAGACGTGCTCGAATGCAAAAGCCTAATGAATTGGAAGAAGTTTACCAACACATGAAAGAAGTTCCTCCCTTGACACAAACACATAGCAAGACTGGTTATTTTAGTTTAATGATGTTGATGTCAACGTTTGGAACAAATATGATTTAGGAGTCGGTCAATCATTAGACTTCAAAACAGGATATTACAATTAAGAGCCAGGTCTATCATTATCAAACTTTGGGTAAGAATACTATGATTTAGGGACCAATCCATCATTTTCATACATGCATGAACACGAGTGTGGTCGTGAATAACATAACGAATATTTGTCCTACGAAGTGTTTGTAGCGGTACTTGAGCAACCAAATGAGCAACAACAACAAGAGAATTAAGAGGGACTAGAGCAACAAAAAGTGCAGTGTCAACGACAACAACCAGCTAAGAATCAGCGACGTCTAGGTTGTGGAACACATTGATTTTTTTCGTTGAATAAAAATTGTTAAATTGTTAAATTAATAAATTAAACATTATACTTTATATTTAATTATTTTCCAATCCCAAGCAATTACTAAAAATTTACAGTCTTGAATTAATACAAAATGAATGGATTACATCGATAAATATCCATAAGGAATGACATTAATATAAATATCCATATCCAATCATAAATAAATTTCATCAATTTGGAAATACAAAGAACACACTTTTTAATAAGTTTCAATAACAATAAAATTGAACCAACTTTTCCATAAAAAAACGTGAATGAATGTATGATTTTTTTGCTAGAGAGAGAAAAATAAACTAATATTAAATTTAAAAAATAAAATTTTTTTAAAATGCTAGAGAATATTAAATCAATTAAAATAATTCTTATTTAAAACAATGACCACAACATTTTTTAATCCAAATTATTTTTTAAAAAAATTCAAATTCTTAATTAAACACATTTTAACCTTCACTAATTTCTTAGTTAAAACTCCTTACTCACATTTTAACTAATTCATATTTTAATTAAATTAAAGAAAATTAAACTACAAAAACGAAAGAAATTTTTTTAAAAATAGTAGATTTTACAAAATATTTACAACCTATAGCAAATTTTGTCATTGATATGCTATAATGATAGAAGACTATCAGTGATAGAATTCAAAATTTTGCTACAGCTTGTAAATATTTTAATTTATTTTGTTATCTTTAAAAATGCCCCAAAACGAAAACTAAGTCACATTTTAATTAAATTAAAAAAATTAATCTATAAAGACGGAAACTAAGTCACATTTAATTAAATTTTAAAAAATTAAACTGCATGGACGGAAACTGAGTCACATTTTAATTAAATTAAAAAAAATAAACTAGAATGACGGAAACTAAGTCACATTTTAATTAAAATTAAAAAAATAAACTAAGAAGGATGGAACTAAGATAAATTTTAATTTCATTAAATTAAAAAATTATAAGAGGGAGAAAAAATAAATAAAAAGGAAAAAAATGCTCTGAAGGCTTTACCAACATGAGAAATAAAAAAGAAAAAAAATTGTAGGAGAGATAAGGGAAAACAACATTATTTTTATAATTAGTTTGTAAATGACACTTTTTTCCTAAACATTTTTCTTAATAGCATTATTAATAATTATTCCATGTAATATTATAATTTTCATTTAATGCACAATTACAAATTAACAATTTTAATAGAAGATACAAAGGCAAAAAAGAAACAAACCACTCTTGAATAAGAAATTTTGAGATCAATCACAAATTGCCACATCATTTATTAAATTAATGATGAAAAATACAAATAATTGAATTTGAGACTAATTAAAAAAATTGATTATTTTTCTCAAATTAAACTTAAAGACATAAATTGTTTAATTCTGATAATGCTATATGTTTTCATTATGACCGTTGGATCAAGTTAATTATTTTCATTCAATTAAATATTATTTATTTGGGCTAAGTTCAATTCAACCAAAAAAATAAGCTTAATTTAGCCTAAATGCTAAATATGACCCCAAATACATGTGGTTGGGTCCATGGGTCTGGCTCATGGACTAACCAGACTCAAACCCATGAAGCCCACAAGAGAACTCTATAAATAGAGGAGTTCTCACTTGGAGGAAATTTTTTGGCTCCATAAGGTATAGAGAAAATTCTCTCAAGAGCTAGAAGACTCCCTAATTCCAGAAGTCGACCACCCTCAAATATTGTAGCTCCTTTGAAGATACAAGCCTTCTTTCAAGACTCTAACTTCAGAAACATCATGTGCTCTGCTTCCTCAAATCAAGCATAGACGTTTAACCAACTTCAAGAACATCACGAGCTCCATTTCCTCCAAATCAAGCGTAGACATTCAACCAACTTTAAGAACATCACGTGCTCCATTTCCTCCAAATCAAGTGTAGGCGTTCAATTGAAAGAAAATCAGAGGATCAAATTCTAGAGATTGAACCACATCACATCAAATCAACAAAACTACAATATTAACACTAGTTCAACTCCACGAATCAAATTTCTCCAGAAATCTCGTGCCAACAAATTGGCACATCTAATGGAACCTATCTACCACTCATCTCTCTCTCGAAATTCAAATCAACAAACCAACTAATGAGATTAAAGAAAGTTGCATCTAAATCTTCTATTTCAACTGACGCTTACATGAGACCTGTCATCTACAGTCATTCAAAGGGGATCATCCAGGAGCAGGATCAAGGTTCGGTCATCCCGCAGAGCATCCTCAAGCAACTAATAGAATCTCTTAAGGGCAGGATCATCATCAAAGAAAATCCTTTGTTCGACAACTCTATTTCTACTTTTAATCTCTTAAAGGCAGAGCAAGAATCAGACCTTGAAGTAGTGTCTGTCATGATGGTTGATGTAACTATTGAGGCCACCATGGTGGAGATGAAGAGGAAATAAAATTTCTAATGAAAGCTATCGAGGAGCGAGATCATAAAATCATTGCCTTGAAAGATCAAATGAAAGCTTGTGAAACTGCTGAGTCGAGCAAAACTCATGTTGCCAAAGTTGACGATAAAGGAAGAGCTGTGTTTCAGAAAAACTAGACGCAACAATCCATCTCCATCACATCCCCTGTTAGTCCAACAACTGCAGGATATAATCACAAGATCCATAAGAGCTCAGTATGGAGGACCACCACAAACTTCTTTTATGTACTCCAAGCCATATACCAAGGGAATCAATGACCTGCGATTTCCTGTTGGGTATCAACCTCTAAAGTTTCAACAATTCGATGGAAAGGAAAATCTAAAGCAACACATTGCTCACTTTATTGAAACATGTGAGAATGCAAGATCAAGAGGAGACCAACTAGTCAGGCAGTTTATTCGGAGCTTGAAGAAAAATACTTTCGAGTGGTATACCGATCTAGAGCCAGAAGTCATTGACAGCTGGAAACAACTAGAGAAGGAGTTCCTAACAACTAAAGAAGGAGTTCCTCAACCGCTTCTACAGCACCAGACACACTGTAAGCATGATGGAGCTTACAAACAAGAGACAATGAAAGGGAAAGCCAATCATTGACTACATAAACCGATGGAGAGTTCTAAGCCTGAATTGTAAAGACAAGCTCATAGAATTATCTGTAGTGGAGAAGTGCACCCAAGGCATGCAATGAGAACTTCTCTATATTTTGTAAGGAATAAAATCCTGTACATTTGAAGAATTAGTGACTCGCACCCACAACATGGAGTTCAACATTGAAATAATAGAGGAACTAAAGATTTTTTTAATCTCTGAAGTAAAAAAGGAGAAGAATGAAATCAATGACACTAGAAAGATCACAAATAGTGTCATTAATGAGTCTATGGTTGTTCATAAGTAGCCATTGAAATCTTTCTCCAAAAGAAAAGAAACAAATATTGAAAGAAAGCATGACGGCAAAAGAAGCGTCGTCCAACTCTTAAAGAAAGGCATGAAAGAGTTTATCCATTTTCTGACCCTGATGTTGTAGACATGCTGGAGCAATTGATAGAGAAACAACTTATCCAGCCGCTAGAATGCAAATGATCGGAACAAGTAGGAAAAATAGATGATCATAATTACTGTAAGTACCATTAGGTCATTAGTCATCCTGTTGGAAAGTGTTTCGTGTTCAAGGAGATGATTCTAAAGTTGGCTCGTGAAAAGAAGATTGAGCTGGATATGGATGAAGTAGCTCAAACGAATCATGTTGTAGTCGAGATGACTTCATGTGTTCTGCCATCAATGCTGCTTTATGATCAAAGGAAAAACTTGGTTAAGTTTGGGACTTTCAAACATATACCTGTTCGATTCCAACAAAAGATCGTGACGACAAAATCTCAAAACAAAGAAGAGCCTATTGAGGATGATGGCAAAGGATGGATAGTTGTGACTCATAGAAAAGGGAGACAACCAAATTCCATTCAAACAAAGTCACATTTTCATCAGAAGCATGGAAAAGGAAGCATCGAATCTCATAAAAAGAAGGGAAAGAAACAAGAAGATGTGGAAATCTAAGCCTATCAAAGGAAAAGATGAGGACTTCTTTCGACCTCAACGGTCTATAACTTTGATGAAATTCCTCCCAAGAAACTTCCTTGATGATCATTGCTTGTCAATTTTCATGCTTGGACTTAATGGTTTCAGTCATGTTTAATTCCATTGCAATACATCACAGAGTCAAGTCATCGTGCATAATGCGCTGATTGTAACTCTTTGTATTGCATGTTTCCATTTGTAGGCAATGAGTCATAGAGCATGATCATAGTCATGACAAAGGCTCACGATGTACCTCTTCATCGTGTAATTCTTAAGTCTTTGTTGAGTACAAGTTTTCCTACTGCTTGTCCAAGTGCAAGTGAAACAGTAGGTTCACCTGGATGATCCAGGGTCGAACATAGGGAATTATTTTTAGATGTTAGTTCTAGGGTCCACTCTTCCTTTAGGCGAGTTAAGAGAATTAAAAAAATAATAAATATAAGAATTGGCTAACTATACAATGAGAGTCTATAAGGCGACGGAGAGAAAGACATAATAATGCAGCTAACTTGAATTAGGGAAGAGAAGGCAGGAATGCCCGCATGATATCATATGAATAAGCAGAGAGATAACCTTGATGCGATCTAACTCACTAAGACACACTTGTGATTAAGGCATGCTTCTCTCGAATACATATATGCCACACATGACTGCTTTTCAGAGATCTATGTGACCAAATATGGCTAAGCGAGTTATATCTAAAAGAAACCACTTATGCATTTTATAGTATTTTGTAATTAAGGACTATTATCTCTTAGCAACCAATGTCCACACTTGCCCTCCTTTCGGGATTCAAATGTTAGAAATACTTAAATAAGTTCTAGCTACTTACATTCTCGAGCAGTTAGCAACTTATGTTGACCAAGCGATCATTAAAGCACAATTAAGAATTACCGCCTACTCAAACTATTGATAACACGTAGACTTGCAAAAGAAGAGAGGTGACAGATTGAATGGCTATGTTTATTTAAAATAATCAAAGAATGTGGGTTATGAACTTATGAACAATATGTACACATAAGGTATAAAATATGAATGAAAACAACAAAATGGAAAAAAGAGAAAGTAAATGTTGTTACAAGTTAGGGAATCAAAAGATATTCTTTTTCTTTATCACGGTTACATACTCCCCAGGTAGCTCTCTCTCTCTCGTTCTAAAATTTCTTTAGTCTTTTTGGACTTTTTTGGCCTATTAGGCCCCCTTCTCTCGGTGGGGATGAAGTATTTATATAGACAGCCTTTCAGCAAAAAATTTCTATTCTTCTAAGTGTGTCAGTGCTGTCATCCGCCCCTGAGAAGTCACATCATTCCAACTACCATTCTTGTCTTCTTGTGAGCCTTCTTCGCTTGAGGTTTTGTTTCCTCGCCTGGGGTTGTAAATCGCCAAGTGAGATTTATCGCATAGCCCTTACGCAAGATGTCATATCTACACCACTCCTTTCTTCTTTCCCACTTGTCATGCGTTTAAACATGATACCCGCGTAAAATAGGAATGACATTCATGTAAGCTATATTTCTAAGTATTTATGCGTTTACAACATAAGTCATGCGTTTTGATAATTTCTTTATTCCAACAAAAAGGTTTATAATAACGGTCATTTATGCACGTTATCAATCATCTAGAGGAAGTATTAGAAGTCATTACATGTCATGTAGTCAACATAGTAGAAGTCGATAACCATTATGCATCTTATAAAGAAGTCAATTAAGCAAAAGACTTATGTCTTTGATCATATCAAGTCTTCAACTACTTAATCTTCAGTCTTTCAAAGGTTGAGTATGACCACGAAAGAAGAAGGAAATAAATTTCCAATGTCCACTTCTACTTGAACTTCAACTTTCAAAAGACTAAGTATTTCCACATCAAAGAAAAGTTGATCTTCAACATCTGCTTTTTATCGTCTAAAAATGTTAAGCGATCAACACAGTAGATGAAATCTTTGAAAGAAAAATCATTTCATGAAAAAAACAATGACAATAAGGTTCACAGTCATGTTTCATCACGCATGAAGAGGAATTTATCTATTGACATAAATACATAAGGTTCCTTGACAGTGAAGCCAAGAGTTATTGTATTAACCAATTCTACAAATAAAGAAGGTGAACAAATTCTTGATGAGAATATAACTTGCTAAATATTGAATGCTTCTTATCACAAAAGCCTAAACTGCATGGTGCTCCTAGTTCACAAGAGCTTAAAAGGTGAATGGTAAAAAGAAAAGAAAAAAAAAAGAAAAGAAAAAAAAGTTGAATTACGTTATAACTTGATCTCTATATTATAAAAGGTACGTAGACAGCTTAAAGGAAACTTTAGTCCAGTCAAGTAAAAAAAAACTTGAACTATGTTTTTACTTTATTCTTTTCTTCAAAGGATGTTCATCTCTACTAGGAAATCATAACAAATTGAGGGCAAATCCCTAAATTCAATGTGTTCATCCCAAGTAATAATGTGATGCAATAAATTGAAGATGTACACTACTTTGTGCAAGACTATAGACAAGTCGAGTGCATGAAAAAAAGTGCACCTCAAAATCAAGCTCAGAGGCTTCATAAATGATTCCTCATATTCAAGCTCGACTGCTTCATCGGTGATTTCTCATATTCAAGCTTAGAGGCTTTATCGATGATTCCTCATATTCAAGCTCAAAGGCTTCGTTGATGATTCCTCATATTCAAGCTTAGAGGCTTCATCGATGATTTCTCATATTTAAGCTCAGAGGCTTCATCGATGATCCCTCATATTCAAGCTCGAAGGCTTCATCAATGATTCTTCATATTCAAGTTCAGAGGCTTCATCGATGATTCATATTCAAATTTGAAGGCTTCATCATTGATTCCTCAAGCTTAGAGGCTTCATCGATAATTCCTTATATTCAAGCTTAAAGGCTTCGTCGATGCTGTAGCTTCAACTCTCTAAGAGGGCAACGATCGTGCAGCTCCACCTTTGCCTCTCTAAAGAGATGATAATGGTGTAGCTCTGCTTCCACCTCTCCCAGAAGATGCCGACAAATGCCTAATCTGATGACAAAGCAAAATAAAGATTGCCTGATCGTTCCTACTAGAGAGGTGGATCTGATGACAAATGCCTGATCATTCCCTAGTAGAAGTTGGATTGCTGACGGCGAAGTAGAACCAAGATGTTTGATCATTCCTACTAGGGAGGTGGATTTGACGGCAAATGCTCGATCGTCCCCTAGTAGAAGTTGAATTGTTGACGGCGAAGCAGAATTAAGATGTCCGATCGTTTCTACTAGAAAGGTGGATTTGATGACAAATGTCCGATCATCCCCAAGTAGAAGTTAGATCACTGATGACAAAGTCACCCCTGCAAAAGATTAAAAAAAAAAAGAAGATCTTACCTTTAGTTCCTATAAAAAAAAAGGACAAAAAATTAGGGAAAAAAAGATAGAAGAGGATCTTACCTTTAGTTCCTGTAAAAAAAAGGGACAAAAAATTAGGAGAAAAAAATAGTAGAAGAATCTTACCTTTAGTTCCCGTAAAAAAAAAAAGGACAAAAAGTTAGGAGAAGAAAAATAGAAGAGGATCTTACCTTTAGTTCCTTAAAAAAAATGAGACAAAAAGTTATAAAAAGAAGAAGAAGAAGAAGATCTTATCTTTAGTTTTTGTAAAAAAATAAAGGACAAAAAGTTAGGAAAAAATATATAGAAGAAGATCTTACCTTTAGTTCCGGTAAAAAAAAAGGAAGGAGAAAAAAAGAGAGAAAGAAAGGGAGAGGAGAAGTATTTTTTTCATACATTTCTTTTGCTTGATGATGAATGAATGATTAAGGTATGAGTTTATTTATAAGACCAACAAATCAAATTCCTAAAAGGATTAGAAATGATATTTAATATTAAAAAAATAAAGAAAATATAATCAAAATATCTTATTTTATTTTAATTATATTCAATATTTAAAATAGAAAAGATAATCCAATTATGTTATCTTATTTTAAATTATTTCATTTTTGGGATAAATCTCGAATTTTTTTTTTTAGATAATCAAGATATTTAAATGTTATCCCCAATTTTAAATTAAATTTTGGGTTTAAAATCCAAGTCAAATTAACTTGGTTATGTTCCAAATTTTGTTTTAAAAAAAATCAAATTAAAATTTGTATCCTCAAATCAAATTAAATTGCAGATAAAACCTTCAACTTTTCTCAAATTAATTAAGGTTTGGCCATATTCCAACCCTTATTTCAAATTTAAATAAAATTCATGTACTAAATTCATAGTTTGATTAATTTGATACGATGAATTGAGCAGAAAAAAACCCTTGTATTTTGACTTTAAATTTATGTTTTTGAGATTTATTCACCCATATACGTGCATAAATCTTAAAAATGGGACATTTGTTGAATAAGAAATATTGAGATCAATCACAAATTATTTTGATAATGCCACATTTACTAAATTAATGATTAAAAATACAAATAATTGAATTTGAGACTAATTAAAAAATTGATATTTGAAGACATAAATTGGCCAATTTTGATAATGCCACATATTTTCATTATGACCATTGGATCAAGTTAATTATTTTGGTCCAATTAAATATTATTTATTTAAGCTAAGTTCAATTCAACCAAAAAAATAAGTTTAATTTAGCCCAAATAATAAATATGACCTTAATACATGTGGTTGGGCCCATGGGTCTAGTTCATGGACCAACTTGACTCAAACCCATAAAGCCCACTAGAGAACTTTATTAATAGAGGAGTTCTTATTTGGTGGAAAAGTTTTTATTTCATAAGGTCTAGAGAAAATTCTTTCAAGAGCTAGAAGACTTCTTAATTCCAGAAGTTAATCACCCTCGAACATTGTGGCTCCTTTGAAGATACAAGTCTTCTTCCAAGACTCCAACTTCAAGAACATCACGTGCTCCGCTTCCTCCAAACCAAGTGTAGACATTCAATCGAGAGAGAATCAGAGGATCAAATTCCAGAGAAGACTTCTTAATTCCAGAAGTTAATCACCCTCGAACATTATGGCTCCTTTGAAGATACAAGTCTTCTTCCAAGACTCCAACTTCAAGAATATCACTTGCTTCGCTTCCTCCAAACCAAGTGTAGACGTTCAACTGAGAGAGAATCAGAGGATCAAATTCCAGAGAAGACTTCTTAATTCTAGAAATTAATCACCCTCGAATATTGTGGCTCCTTTAAAGATACAAGTCTTCTTCCAAGACTCCAACTTCAAGAACATCACGTGCTCCGCTTCCTCCAAACCAAGTGTAGACGTTCAACCGAGAGAGAATCAGAGGATCAAATTCCAGAGATTGAACCACATCGCATTAAATCAACAAAACTATAACATCAACACTAGTTCACCTCCACGAATCAAATTTCTTAAAAAATCTTGTGCTAACAACCACTAAGCCAAATTGATCGTCAATGTGTAATTTTATACCCTTTATTTATATAAATAAAAATCCCTTTACTATTTTAACCATATATTTTTTGGAAAACTATAAAAAATAGAAATATTTTTAAGAATATAAAGAGTTTTGAGATGGGTTTTTTAAAAAGATAATTTTTAGGACAAATTAAGTTGGGAAAAGTCTATATTGCTCTTTAGTTAAAAAAACTTTAAAAATCAACTTTATGCAATTCTTCTCCTTCTCCTTCTCCCCACTTTCTCTTCTTGCTTGTGGCAACTCAACAAGAAGTGTTTGTTTGGCTACACACGAACTATAGGATGGAGTTGGTGACTTCGACAATGGCAATAATGATTTCAACAACTTGGGTGAAACTATTTCATCCCTTTATTTTGGCTTTAGGAGAAAATTTTTAGAGAAGAAGAAGAAGAACTAAGAAGCATTGTGGATTGCATGTCTTAATCACCCGTAATCCTTCATCTTCATTCTACACTCTTTTTATGTCAACTTAAAAGCTTTGTTCACAATCAAATTAGAATAAATTTATTAATAGCTAGAAATTATGTGGAGGGTATTTGTGTATATCAACTCCATGCGTTTCAATGAAAATGTTATTTCTATTTGAAGAATGGATGTAACATAGAGTTGGTTATCATTATGCTTTATTCTAAAAGTTGAGTTGGAAATGAGGAAATTTAGGTGAAATTTGTACTATTTTCATGCCTAGTTGTCTTCTTCTTGAAGCACATAATTTGTGAATTAGAGTTTGTGTGAATTAATGATCGTGGATGTATGGCTATTATTCCAAGAAATAAGAATTTTTGTGTGGTATTTAATCGTACTGAATATACATACTATAAAATACTCAATTGCAAAAGAAAGAGTGACAAAGATTTTATGTTGGACAAGAAGAAACATTTTGCAAGGTTAAATATGAACGATGCAGGGAAAATTCTAATGAAAAGGTTACTTAGATCTCTCTCTATGTGCATATGCATATGCATTTGAGTATTTTAATTTTGTGTTAGGATAGGACTAAATTTGCATAGGAGATGGTTGAGGGTCAGAATTCTAAGTTATGTACATGATTTCACTTTTGAATTGATAAAATATTTGTTCTTTAGATGGTCTAAGATTAATATTTATGAGATGATATAGCCAAATGAAATTTCTGGCTATATTAACAAACTGAGTTATTCTATTTGTGTGAATTAATGATAAAAAAAAATACTCATTCTATTTGAAGGATGCATGCATAATTTAAATTTAGAGTAGCCTATCTATTTTACTGGTTAAACTAAGCTCGATTCAGGAAATTTAAGTGCATTATGCATGTGGAAATATAACCTTGTGAAGTTGCCTACTTTAAGTAAGAAGAATAAACATGAGATTGATAATTTGAAAAGAGTAGAGTTTCACGTATGCATCTCCTTGATGATATCACTATAATAATAAAGTTTAGATGTGGGTTTATTTGTTTGTTTGTTTTTGTTCTCTTGTGTGTGTACAGATAAAATAAAATAAATATTTATGGTTCATATCAAGTTATGTTGGGAAAATCTGGAAAATTGTTAAACTAACTCATGTGTTGCCTATAATAATATAGGTTTTGAACTCTTTGTGGCTCAAAGGAAGATTTGGAATTTGAAAATACTGCATGAACTGTATAGGTTGTGAACTCTTTGTGTGTTTTCGCTCAAATGAAGATTTGGAATTTGCTTCTTTCATATATATCTCCTAGTATGAAGTGGATCATGATTCATATGAGTCTTTTGATGTATAACAATGACAGATTAAAATCTTCATTCATTAGACAAATTGCTTTACTTAGAACAAGTGATATCGGTGTGTAAAAATAAATTCATTATTTTTTAATTTGAAGGTATTGATTTTCATATCGTAAATTTCACAATAATTTAAGGATGATCTATACTCAAAATTTTGTTCGTTATATGTATAGTGGAGTATGAAAAAAAGTAGTGAATTTTGTTTTATGCTTTAGTTATTTTTTTTAATTACGCAAACATATCACAACCATCTTGCAGACATCTCGATGACCTCAATTTTCAATATGAGTCTTACGAATGTTTAGGAAGCCTTTTAGGTACATATTTATTATCTCACACACATCTCGCACATATCTCGCGCACATCATGCACATTTCAGACTTTTACTATGCGTTTCAAAATTGAATTTCTACCTATATTAAGTTCTTTGAAGTCCTTTTATGCATATTTAAGAAGCTTTTTAGATACATATGTATTATCTCACATACATCTCATACACATCTCGCACATATCTCACACATTTCAAACTTTTACTATGCATTCCAAAATCTAATTTCTATCTTTCTTAAGTTCTTTAGAGTGCTTTTACGCATGTTTAGCAAGCCAATTTTTTATCTTTCAAGCAACAAAAGATCAGTAAATAATACTTAAAATACAACAAAAGATCAATAACATTTTATTGTAAAAGATGTATAACAACTTTTCTTTCTTAGTTTACTCATACCAAATTTTGGCAACCAA
>JBBPDI010000004.1:14636352-14672781 GCA_037974545.1 Cucumis variabilis
TAAACTTCACGTGAAAAATTAAGATCTCTTTTAGAAATCATTCATGAACCAATTTAGAACGACATTTGAGGTGTAAAGTGATATAATTATTAAATATATGTTTAAATGGGTACACTTATAAATTTGAAATTTTAAATTGAAAAACTTAAGTTTAGATTTCACAAGTATAAATGGATTTTTGTAAGCATATTTTTATCATGGTGTTAAAATTGTAATATTTAGGAAAATAATAAAAACAAACATTCACAATAAAAAATAATAATAAAAATAAAAAAGAACATTTTTTTCTTCCATATATTTAAATTCTGAACACTCAAGGGAGGAGATGTCTTGCCCAAATATAATGTAAGTTGTGGTGACTGACGTGGATACAAGTGAAGACAGAATGACAGAGCTTGAAAAGAAAGTTAACATGCTTATGAAGACAAATGAAGAAAGGGATTATGAGATTGCATCTCTCAAGAATCACATCCAGAGTCATGACGTTGTCGAATCATACACATACTGTCAAGAATACTGACAAAGGGAAGACAATTATGCAAGAAAGTCAACCACAAAATTAAACCTAAATTGCATCATTGTTTGTTCAGCAATTGTAGGAGATGATAGCAAACTCCATCAAAACTCAATATGGTGAACTTGCTCAAACTTTCTCTTTGTATTCCAAGCCATATGTGAAGAGGATTGACATTCTCAGAATGACGAATGGATATCAGTCACCCAAGTTCCAACATTTTGATGGAAAGGGCAACCTAAAACAATATGTTGCTCATTTCATCAAAACATGTGAAACTGCAGGTACACGAGGAGATTTGTTTGTAAAACAGTTCGTCCAAACTCTCAAAGGAAACGCCTTCAACTAGTACATCGACCTTGAACCTTAAACCAATGATGGTTAAGAGCAGCTTGAAAGGGACTTTCTTAATTGCTTCTACAACACTCGACATATTGTTAGTATGATAGAGCTAACTACTACCAAGCAGCGAAAGGGTGAGCTGGTCATTGATTATATTAACCACTGGAGAACATTATGTCTTGACTGCAAAAATAGATTAACTAAATTGTAAATAGTGGAAATGTGCACTCAAGGAATGTATTATGGGCTCTTGTACATCTTGCAGGAAATAAAACTCTGCACCTATAAAGAGTTAGCAACAAGAGCTCATGATATAAAGCTAAGCATTGCTAATAGAGGGAACAATGATCCACTGGTCCTATAAGGTATTGAAGGGTACTGCTAAGGTGATCGTCTACAAGATCCCTTTAAAGTTTTCCTTCAAGGAAAAGAAAGTTGAAAAAGCTAAGATGAAGGTAAAAAAGACGCCCAACGTTAAAGAGAGACCAGAAAAAGTTTACACTTTTCCAAACTCTGACTTACTTGATATGTTAGAACAATTAGTGGAAAAACAACTCATTCATCTTCTTGAATGCAAACCGACTTGTAGAAATAAAGAGGATAAATTATCCCAATTACTCAAAATATCATCAAGTCATCAACCATCCCATAGAGAAATGATTTGTATTGAAATAGTTGATTCTAAAATTAGCTCTAGAAAAATAATTGAGCTAGATCTTGATGATGTGGCACAAACAAATCATATCGTAGTAATGATTCATTCGAATGGTCGATTACCTGCTAAAGGGAGTCTAATCCAATTTGGATCTTTGGAGCCTATTCTTATATATTCCTCACTGGAGGCCTTACAAAATAATGACTTTTAAACTATTTACTCCAAAGAATAAGAAAAGAAGGTAGAGAATGTTAATGAGGGATGGACACTAGTAACGCATCAAAAAAAGTGAAAATAAAATTTTCTTAAAAGAGAATCTCGTTCTTACCGAGAGTATAAGAGAAAGGGTGAGTCTTAGAGAAGAAAGACAAGAAAAATGCGAGAAAGTTTCAATCAATCGCTGAAGAAAGTGAGAAGCTTCCTACACCACGACAACCAATAACTTTGAGAGACTTCTTCTCTAAAAACTTTCAAATGGAGATCATTTTGTGGCATGCTGTCAGTACGACTGTGGATGACGCTTCTCCCTCAAGTTATGTAGAGTCAACAACCAAGCTAGAGGAATTACCTTCTTTAGGCATAAATGATTTACTATCACTCCCGCAAGAAATCAAGGATACAATTTTAAAGTATTAAAAAATGATGATGTCTCAACTATTTCTACATCAGAAACGAAGGCATGTGATTCATGTTGTATATCGATATCATTTAGTAATGAGGATTTGCTACTCAAGTCAAAACTTTCATCACAGACATTTATTTGTGTCAAGATATGTTCGGGAGCAAAAACTCAATCAAATTCTCATCGATAATGGTTCTGCCGTTAACATTCAGCCAAAGTTAACCATAAATCAATTGGATATCTCAATTAAAGAGTTATCATGCAGTAAACTGGTGATTCAAGGTTTTAACCTAGATGCACAACAGATGATAGACATTGTTTGTTTGGAGATCCTCATAGGGGATTTGAAGGCAAGCACAATATTTTATGTGATCTATTTGAGAACCACTTATAAGTTGTTATTAGAGCGTCCATGGATTCATGAAAATGGAATAGTAGCTTCCACGCTCTACTAATGTTTTAAATTTTATAAATAAGAGAATTAGGAAGGTTGATGTCGACACTAAGCCATTCTCAGAGTCTGGGTCTCACTTTGCTGGTGCAAAATTTTACACAAAAGGTGATGATATAGGTGAAGGCATATCAACTGAAGTTCATGTGGCCAAAGACACTTATAAACCTCAGTAAGGAACGATTACAACAAAGAAGTCAAACGAAGTGGATGGGCTCAATGGTCGAGAAAATGATTAACTAACAATCCAAGTTAAGTCTGAAGTGTCAGAACCCCTTGTTTTATGCTACATTCCACTATCTCAAAGTAAGAAAAGAGAATAGCCATTTGCATAATGTTAAAAAAACTTAATGATCGAAATCATCGAGATATTGAAGGAAAGATTCATCACATCACTTACCAAGATGAACAAAAAAAGACAAAAAGAATTGAGAAAGAGAGCCTAGAAGCATTCCTTCCAAAAAAGCAAACGATAATTTGATCCAGCTGGTTTTACGAACACTTGTGAAGGACTAACTTACTATTATTGGTTTATATCCATGGACACAAAAATATATCTATAGTGAAAAGAGTTCAACTGTGAGTCTTTAGTGGAGTGTACACACAATTAACGAATATTGATTAATGTGGTTAATGAGTTTAACCAATTAATCTCATATCTTTGTAGCTTCTGATCTGTAGGTTCATTAGATCCCCTTCCTAGATCGTAAAGGGTAATGAGATTTATTTATATTAGTTAGAATTTGATATGTTCAAATTTACTTAGAGAATTAATATAATGTATGGTGATACATTGATATGTTATAATATAAAGTATATTTTAATTAAACTTTATTATATAATTTAATTTTGGATATGATTCAAAATTAATTTATGAGGGATAAAATTTTTGAATGAGTTCAAATATTAATTTAATGTGAATTAGATTCATATGATTTAATTAATTATTTTAATTAAATTAAATTAATAACTCCTTTAAGTAAGAGAGTTATTTAGGGAACGTGGGTGGTTTTTCCACGTATCCTACTATCTCTCTAACTTTCTCTTCTTTAGAGATTAGTAGAACACAAGATAGAAGCGTTTTGACATTTTGTGTCTTTTTGTGTATTGCCAATTCTCTCAGAAAGAGAAAATTTTCTCTAAAAAAAATTTTCTTCCAAATTTTGGTTCCCACAAACCATTCTCATCTCAGAGGATAGGGAGGTCCCAGAGTGATGGTGCCTCAATTTAGAGTTTTACTAGATACAAAGTCGTCAAACAACATGAGTATTTCTTTTCTCTTCTTTGTATTTTTTTAAAGAAGCATGCTTAGCCATTAAGTTATAGAAATTATTTTATGTAATTTGTCAATGTATTTAATATTTTTAAATTCTAAATTAAATTGAGTTTTAAAGTCTCTATAAAATCCTCCGCTGCAAAGGGCTCTCATCCTTTCATTTACAACTCATACTAAGCTTAAAAGCGTGAAAATATTCGACAAAAGTAATGGGCTTTCACCTACGCAAAAGAAGCTTAAAAAACAAGGATATTTTATACCTAATTCAAGATTTAAAATTTGATATAAGTCTTTCGAGCCAATTCAAATAATTGATAAAGGAAAGGTAAAGGTTGCTGACACATGATGCCATATTATTGTTGAAGAAAGCAAAGATCTCAGAGAAGGCAAAAAAGCAAAAGTCAAAGAAGTTCTATTTTTTATTGCATTACTTCTTCTATTACACACTCTTCATTTTTTTTAAAGGTTTAGTACACCAATGTTGGAGGACAAGAATCAAGGTTCAATTTCTGGTTCCACCCAACTCTCCGCCTTTCAAAGGCTAAATACAACTTCGAAAAAAGTACAATATGCAAACCCAACTTTGAACATAAGAGAATCTATCTTCAAAAGGTTAAGCGTGTCAGTAACAAGAGGCCAAAAGAAACCTCCCATATTCGTCTCAAGAAAACTTTGCTTAGTGAGAGGGGACAAGGAAATTCATAGTGCAGTTCCATCAAGAATGAAAAGAAAGATGTTCGTCTTAGTCAATACAGAAGATTCATTAAAAGTAAAGTGACATGACGTTGTTTTTACTAGACAAGAAAATAATGGACTAGAAAATGAAGTAGATGTGGTAGGTTATGACCATGTTAGATAGAAGGGTATCCAACCATGAGACATTTGAAGAAGATGTCGAAGTCCCTCCATTTTCACTTGAGGATAAGGATGGTTGATGAGTTAAAAGAAGTCAATTTTGGTACGTATAAAGATATCTTCACATGGTTATATAAGAAAATGCATGGACTTAATCCAAAGGTGGTTGTTCATCGTTTAGCAATCAAACCAACATCGACCAATCAAGCAACTCCAATGACGATTTCAACTTGAACTCATTACTCAAATGGAGGAAGAGGTAAATAAGCTCATTGAAGCTGAATTTATACGTGAAGTTAAGTACCCAACATGAATTGCTAATATTGTTCTTCTAAGGAAGAAGAATGACCAATTACATGTTTGTTTTGATTTTTGCGACCTAAATAACGCATGCCCAAAATATGACTTTCCCTTACCTATCATGAAAATTATGATAAATGCAATTGCAGGGAACGAAGCTTTATCTTTCATGGATGGGTCATCAGGATATAATCAAATTTGAATGACTCTAGATGATGAAGAGAAAATAGTGTTTCAAACTCCAAAAGGTATATATCGTTATAAGGTAATGCCTTTCGAATTAAAAAATGTAGGTGTCACATACCAGCACTCTATGCAAAGCATCTTCAATGATATGCTACATGTTGAATATTATGTCGACGATCTTGTTGTGAAATCCAAGAAGAAATATGACCACCTGAAAGACTTGAAGCTTGTCCTTGATCGCGTAAGGAAACATCAATTTAAAATGAACCCTCTTAAGTGTGCTTTCGACGTGACCTCAGGAAAGCTTATGGGATTTATCGTGAGGCATCATGGAATTGAAGTTGATCACTCTAAAATTGACGCCATCTAGAAAATACCTAATCTGAAGAATTTGCATGAATTGAGACGATTGCAAGGTTGTTTGGGTTACAATAGGAGGTTTATATCTAATCTTGTGAGTCGATGTGAACCATTCTAGAGATTAATGAAGGATGCAATCTTTGATTGAGACCAGTCGTTTCAAAATACATTTGATAGAATAAAGAAGTATTTTCTTAACCCTCCAGTCTTGAGTGTGCTAGTAGCTCGAAACCCATTAATATTGTATATTGTAGCTCAAGAAGGTTTGCTCAAAATATTACTCGTACAAGAAAATGATAAGGGTAAGAAATGTGCACTCTACTATCTAAGTAGAACTCTAACCGAAACTGAACTAAATTATTCTCTGATTGAGAAAATGTGTCTTGCTCTTTTCTTTGCAATAGATAAACTAAGACATTATATGTAAGTTTTCACTGTACATTTGGTGGCAAAAGTTGACCTTGTCAAATATATCTTATTAAGGTCAATCATTTTGGGACATCTCGCTAAATGGGTTATTATACTCCAATAATATAATATTGTATATATTCCTTAGAAGGTAGCAAAGGGCTAAGCATTCACAAATTTCCTGGGTGATCATCCAATTCCATCAAATTGGGAATTATGTGAGGACTTATATGATGAAGAAGTATTGTTTGTAGAAAGCATAGAACCTTGGACCATGTTCTTTGATGGTGTAGCACAAAGAAGTGGATTAGCTGGTGTCGACATTGTCTTCATCTCTTTCAATAAATATATATTGTCATATAGCTTCACACTCGGTGAGTTACGTTCAAATAATGTTGTTGAGTACAAAGCACTCATCATTGGCCTACAAGTGGCTTCAGAATTTAGAATCAAATATATAAAATTATTAGTTGATTCAAAGTTAATCATAAATAAGTTCTCCTGTCAGTACGAGATCAAACGTCAATATTTGAAATCCTACTTTGTTTATGCTAGAAGATTGATGGACAGATTCGATATATATTGAGATAAAAAAATAAGAAAGTTGATGGGCTTGCAAACTTAGCCACTACTTTAACAATGTTAAAATATATTTTGATAAACATGTCCCTTTGCCAAAAGTGGATTGTGTCCTCGATTGAAAGTCAACATGAAGGAACTGATGTGATATTTGTGTATAGAATTAATGAAGAAGATTGGTGTTAGTCCATTATAGACTATCTGGAGCATGAAAAACTTCTCGTTGATCTTTAACATCGAGCTATGATACAAAGAAGAGCTATATGATTTATTTATTACAATGACATACTTTATCGACACTCATGTGAAGGTCTTCTTCTACGGTGCTTAGGAAAAGAGGAATCGACAAAGGCCTTAAAAGAAGCATATTCAAGTGTCTGTGGTGCTCACCATCTGGTCAAAAACTCCAACATTAATTGAAAAGAATTGGTTACTATTGGCGCACTATCATCCATGACTCGATGCATTATATGAAGGATTGTGAAGCCTGTCAATTCCATGCAAATTTTATACACCAACCACCAGAGATTCTTCATCCAACAGTAGTTTCATGGTCTTTTTAAGCTTGGAATCTCAACTTAATTAGACCTATCATGCCTAAGTCATCGATTGGTCATTCTTACATTCTTGTAGGGACTAGTTATTTTTCTAAATGGGTAGAAGTTGTACCACTAAGAGAAGCAAAGAAGGAAAACATTGTAAATTTTGTTCGAACACACATCATTTATCGATATGGTATTCCTCATCGCGTCGTGACTGATAACGGGAGACAATTTGGTAATACCCTGATGGATAAGTTGTGTGAGAAATTTAACTTCAAGCAGTACAAGTCTTCTATGTACAATTTTGCAGCAAATGGATTAACAGAGGCATTGAATAAAACTCTCTGTAATCTTCTAAAAATGGTGGTCTCTAAGACCATTATGGACCTATCGATCTACCCAACATACTCCTACAAGTGTCACACCCTATTCTTTGGTTTACGAAGTAGAAGCAAATCTTCTACTAGAGAGATAAATTCCAACCTTGAGAATGACAATTTAAGAGAGGCTAACTACTAAAGACAGTGCTAAATTACGCCTTCAATTGTTAGTCATGACAGAGTTGCATCATCTATCATGTATAAACCTAAGAAGCCAAAACAGTGAGCACCGTGATAGAGTTGCATCGTCTATTATATATAAACTTAAGAAGTCAACAAAGAAGCAGAACGTTGAAGAGACCAAACCAAGATATAGATGTCACTTTATATGTATCAGCTGCTACACCTATAAAAAAAAGTCAAAGAGAAGTGAGTTATGAGTAAGAAAAATTATTTAAAAAAAAGGTTGAAAAAAAAAGTTTAGGAACAAAATAGTTTGAAAAAAAGAAAGAAAGAAAGAAAAATACGAAAAACAAAAGAAAAAGAAAAAGAAAAAAGAAAAAAGAAAGGGAAATCTTTTTTTCTTTTCCATCATTCAGCCACCCACCATCTCATTTTTTTTCTTTCTTTCTCAAGAGCACAACTTCCACCCTCCTTTCTTTTCTCTCTATCTCTACGACGATAAAAAAAAAAGAAAAAAAAAACACATAACAATTTCAACACTTTGGTCTCCCAAAAAGGTAAGGAAACAATCCTGTCATTGGTCATTTTCTGTCTTCCAAATATGAAAAAAAATTGGAGGAGCAATATACATAAGCAATGATGGTAAGGAACTCTACTATGATTTTTATTCTCAATTTTCTTCTTTATTTATGAACCACAAAAGGTATCAAATCTCCAACTTCTCAACAAACCTATTGAGATTGAGTAAGGAGTTTAAATTGAGGGTTGAGATTAGTTCCTAATATTTTTTCTTTATTTTTAAAAAATAACAAATAAATTGAGTAATTAAATAAAATAAACATTTCTTGAAAAATAAAAACAATTTCTTCTAATTAAATCCACAACTTAAAAAAAATGGAGAATTAAAAAAAATCCAAATCATTTTGTTTTTTTTTTCTATTATGTTTGATAAATTTAAACTTAATCCAAAATCATGAATTCATTTCAAATTCAAATTAAGTAAAAAAAAATTGGCCTAAAGTCTAAACTTTTCAATTTGTAAGTTTGAAGAAAATTCAAGTACCAAACCAAGATTATGCTTGGCAATTCAAATCATTTAAAAAAAACATTTGTTAAAAAGTTTTGCTAAAAAATAAAATTAGGAGATTATGCAAAAAAAAAAAAGAAAAAAGAAAAAAAAATCCAATCTCATTCCAAAAACTTTTTGGCCATATTCCAAATGATTTTTTATAAAAAGAAATTGGGAATTAAAATAAAAATTCACTACAAAATTGACATTGGGTTATATTTCAAAATTCATATAACATTTTAATCAAACTTATGTCTAAATGCATAATGTGATTAAATTGACGTATTAACTGGAGTCAGAGTTAAGAACAAATCACTTGAAATTTTGGTTTCAGCTTATAGTTTTTTAGATTCACCCACTCATATATGTGCACGAATCTCGAAAAGGGACGATTTGTTGAGCAAGAAATTTCAAAAATTTCACCACGTGATCACAACAAACATTGTGATAATTATAATTTGATTTAGGTTTGGGTAATTAAGTTTTATCATACTCATCCAAATTCAGGGTCTAGATATAAAAATTGGGCCAAAAAGGATAATGGACCCAAGCCTAAGCCCACAAAAGGCAAATGGGCCCTAGCTCAAACTCACAAAAGACAAATTGACTGAAGCCCAAGCCAACAAGCAAATGGGGCACAAGCTCAACAAGAAAAAGGGCTCAAGCCCACCTAAAGCCCATGAAAATTCTTTATAAATAGAGACCTTCCTATTCATTTTGAGGGTCTTTGGTTGAAGGAAGAATTGAAACTCTGAAGCTTTGAAGAATTGGAAACTTAAACTTTTAAAAAGCTCTTAAGACATGCAAGTTCTTATCAACCTCGAGATCAACATCTTTTAAAGATTGAAAACTTGGAAGATTAAACTTTTGTTGAATTCCAAAAGATCGAATCTCAAATTGACTTGCAACTACAACATTCTAAAAACCGAAGACCAAGAAGTTCTAAATTTTAACTTTTATACAAGAGAAATCATCAAAAGACTAAATATTAAAAACTATATTCACTATATAAATCAATATACATGGTTCAATTTCACGAATTACATTTCTCTAGAAATCTCGTGTGAACACGACCATTGGCCAATTTCTTTTCTCTCCAATGGTAAAATGAAAAAAAAACGTTGGAGGAGCCAAATACATAAGCAATAGTGAAAAGAAACTGCTGTGATTTTTGTTTTCAACTTTTTTCTCTATTTATAAGGCATGAAAAATATCAAATTTTCACTGAAAAATGTGTTGAAATTCAGTTAGGAGTAGAGATTCATTCATAATCTTTTCTTTATTCCAAAATATTAATTAAGAAAAGTATATTTCTTTAAAAAAATTCTTCTGCTAATTAAATCATGGATTAAAAAAAATTCTCAAATCATTTTGTTTTTTTCTTCTAGTATTGGGTAATTTTTCAAATCATAAATTTATTTCAAATTAAAAAATGGCAATTTGTCAAATTTATTAAGTTTAAGTCTCAATTCTCCAATTAAATTTTAAAAAATCCAATTTCATTCAAATTTAAATATAAAAAAATTGAATTAAATTCAAAGTTCACTACAAAATGGACTTTGGGTTGTATTCCAAACTTCATGTGACATTTTAATCAAACTTATGTCTAAATGCTTAGTGTGATTAATTTGATATATGAATTAAATCCAAAGCCAAGAAAAAATCAGTTGTATTTCTTATCATTTTTTGAGATTCACCCACCAATACACATGCATGAATGTCGAAAAGGAGACATTTGTTGAGCAAGAAATTTCGACCAATTAAATTATGTAAGATCATCACAACAAACACCGTGATAATTATAATTTGATTGAATTTGGGCCCATGTGCTTGTTGAACTACTGTGACATTTGTTGGCTTGTCTTGTGGACTTATTGCTTAAAGCTCACCTTCATGCTCGGTATTTCCCTTGTCGCTCGGTTAACCCCTTGTCGCTCCAACTTCTCTCTACTGATCAGTGATGGATATTACCTTGGCTGTGGCTTTGGTGGTTTCGAGTAAGGTAGTGATTGGGGTAAATTTTCTTCCTTCTCTTCCATTGCCAATGATGAGCTTTTCCTTTCAATTTGCATATATATATGTCGATTCCTTTTTTTTTTTGTTTCATGTTCTGTTTCGTAGCTTCATTTTGCAAATGAATGTGTTGATGTTTTTTTTCAATCGTAATGTTCTTCTTATGTTTTTACGAATGATTATGTTTTGTTTTGTAGCTACATATGATACTGAGGTGTTCGGGTTTAGCTTTACATATGTATTTTGCATTCCTTTGTGTGTGAAATGCTGCAGTGGAGGTGTATTTTTTTTTCCCTTTCTTGTGTGTACAATATAAAATTCCCATGTTTTTCTTTTTTTGTTTTTGTCTTTGACTGTCTCTCTTTTACTTGTGTTGTCTACCCATGAATACTTATTTGACCATCTTCTCTGGCTTGTGTTGTCCACTCCGCACATCACATTGCACAATGATATCATTTTCTAGTTGAGTCTTGAATGCATCATTAACTTTTGCCTTCTTTTCCCATATATACATCGTCCCTCTTCCTTACTTGTTATGCTTTAATGTTGTTGAATGTTGTTCTTCATTGTTGTGCATCTTTCGATTTCCCATTCCATATTGGTACGTATGTTTACTTTTGGTATTCATTTTCTCCATGGAATGTTGTTGATTGTCACGCACGAAATGTATGTTTTTCATGTCTTTCATATCATCACATTTGATAAGGTTTCCATGCCTTTCATATCACCACACATTTGATAAGTTTTCTATTTGTTCCTTTTCTCCATTAACTATGTTCATGTCATGCCTTTCATATCTCCACATTCAATACTTTGCATATATGATGACATTTGTTTCTACTTATGAAGTTCAATTTCAAAATATTAAACGAACTTCCTTTCTCTGAGGCAAAAAAATAAAAGTTTTCAATTGTTTACATTTTCATTTCCATGTAATTGTTAACCATTTGTTCTTATGTTGTTCGTTCGTGTGGTTAGGTTCATATTAAAAAGTATGCTCTCACATCATTTTTTAAAAAATTTTCTTATCCGCCATCAAAACCAAGAGTTGGTTGTCCTAATATATATCTCGTCATTGCCTTTTACAGTGTGAACGAGTACGTAGATCAAAGTTTCGAGGTACTAGGGTTTCTACATATGCCACTAATGTAGGTTATTTTTTGTTGCATGTATATGTTCTTTTTAGTCTGTACCATGTATGAACACTTGATTGAAACAACATTGTATTTGGACTTTCGTTTCGTTTCACGTTGTGTTTACCCTTTTTCAGGCATTCCCATGGTGTGTTTTTCTTAGCAAAAGCACAAATACGACAACTAAATAGACTTTGGTATATGAAGGATCACAATCCACAATTTGAATTTTCTTTATTAAAAATATTGGCCAACTATCTCACGTTAAAAAAAAATTCAAACAAAAAATGAGATATTTTCTTATATTTTTCAAATTTTGATACATTTTACAAATATTTTAACATGTGTTTTATGTATAATATATTTTTTCTTACTTATAGTTATATGGATAAGGATGTTCATTTCTACAAACTAGCAACTTATACTGGTCATAAAAATAGAACAATTCAAGTGATCAAGAAAGAAAATGAACCTTCTATTTGCAAAAATAAATCAACCTTCTAGTCCTTTCCACATAGTATCACTTCTTAGTTTAGTTTAGGCAACCCATCATTAGCATTGTAGAAGAGAAGGTCTTTAGCAGTTCGGACAATGTATAACTACCATCGTCTCTTGAACGCACATGTTTTGAAATCTATTTAACCAAAGTCTTTAGCAGGTTCCCCCATAGCATAGCTTGAAATGGATCTCACCGAACTCGCTGCAATTTTAAATGCCTTCACAGTCGTCTAATGCTAGTTGCAACTAACGTTGAAAGCACTGTTGAATGACCACAAGAGGCTACCTAAGATACCTTGCAACACTAGGAATAAGATTAGGCATCTAATGTACTTTCGAATGATACACGTGTCTGATCTTGTATGTCAACAAAGTATGCAGATGAATAGATAATGTTTCACAATTCTGTGCCATCTATTCCAAACAACGATCAGATTAGAATCGACGAAAATCATTGATGTCGAGGAGATGGTTGCTATCTTCCTCCACATGCTGGTGCACGATATGTGAATAATCGCGAGGTGCAATAGAACTTCGTATGGTCCAGTGAGATAGTCTTGCAATATTTCAACCTAGTCTTGATGGCCATGCTTTGTCTACATGACGAGTTATTAGCAAAACCATAACCTGTGAAGAGCACATGCACACATGTGAGGTGGCGATGTTTCGAGGTTAGGGTTTGTTCTAAACATAATTTTTTTATGCACACGAACTTGTCGTACTTCTTATTGACCATTTCTTATTCGCTGCAGAATTGTATTAAGGCCTTAGACATCACATACATCAAAGTGAATGTGCCCACAAGTGATCAACCTAGGTATTGATCTTGAAAGGGCAAATTGGCGATGAATGTCCTCGACCTATGCAACACGAAAGGGGACTTTATTTTTGTCTTATCCGATTGGAAAGGATCCACAGTCGACTCGCGTATCCTCTAAGATGTCATTTCACGACCTAATGGACTAAAGGTTCCAAAGGGTACAATCATCTGTCTTCCCACTACTATGTTCCTTTTTTTTTTGTAATACCCACAATTAAAGTATAATGAAGTTCAAAATCATTTCAGGGTTTACTACCTTTTTAATGCGGGGTACCCAATGCAGAAGGATTTCTGGCTTCGTATAGAGGACAACGATATCATCTATAAGAGTGGTATTATATAAATGATAATACCTGTTACCATATGCAGCAATCGTTGCATGAAACATTCTAAAAATGCTAAAAATGCTCCAACAACACCGAAGGAGTTTTTAACACGAAACATTCTTCTACACGAAATATTATTATTAAACGAGCATTTGGTCTATTGAAGGACTGCTGGGCAATACTCTAAGAAAAGTTGTATTACCTCGTTCAAGTCCAATGTCGTATTATTAAGGCCTATTGTATACTCCATAATTTAATAAATCGAGAGATGACGAACAACGACATCTTGGACGACAAAAATGAAGGTGACTCAAACTATTCAACCACTAGAGGTGACGACATCAACTACATTAAGGCCTTGGATTCAATGGAGAGATAACCTCAGATTGTTGATGTCCAACGAATGGCAGTTACGTAACGACTAGTATCATCTTAATTGTAGTAAAAGCACGTTAATAAGATGTTCTTACTATGCTAATTGTGCTTCCCTTATTTTGTTGTCTGTTTGTGTGTAATGTAATTTATTTTTATTGTACAATCTCATTGATAGCATTTTGATTTTATGCAAGGAAAGTGTTGATTGTCTACATATGTCACTTACAATAGTTTTGTTATTCCATTAGTTTGTCAAGATGGTCAGTTTGTCGAGGAACCCTAAGCATCCTTGGACGAAGGTGGAATAGTCATGTCTCGTTAATTGTCTTGTGAACTTGGTCAATGCAGGAGTGTGGAAGTAAAGCAACAGGACTTTCTAACTCAATTACCTGTTTCAGTTGGTGAAAATACTGGGAGAGAGGATGTCGGGATGCAGATTGACGTCAACCAGTATCATTGAGAGCAGAATCAAATTACTGAAAAGAACGTTCTAGGTAGTTGCAGAAATGCGTGAACCAGTGTGTAGTGGCTTCGACTAGAACAATGAGGTAAAATACATCATTTCAAAGAAGGACGTTTTTGACAGTTGGGTCTAGGTAAGAAGCTACATGAACTTTATGTTTACACTGTTATAATCGAATACTCACAAACATTTTTTTGTACAGACACATCTTGCAGCAAAAGACCTATTGGACGAGCCTTTCCCACATTACAACGAGTTGTAATACGTCTTTAGGAAAAATCGTGCAATAGGAGCCCTTGCAGAGACGTTCGTTGATATTGGATCTAATGTGTTAGGCAAAAGTGATAGAGTACAACCAAAAGATGGGCTAGATATGGAGTTTCCCATTGTGTAGACTGAGAATGAACATGTCACCC
Organism: Cucumis variabilis; assembly: GCA_037974545.1. NCBI lineage: Eukaryota > Viridiplantae > Streptophyta > Magnoliopsida > Cucurbitales > Cucurbitaceae > Cucumis > Cucumis variabilis. The sequence goes on from JBBPDI010000004.1 coordinate 14,651,059, forward strand.
GAAGACATGATGGTCGAATGATCTGATAGGTTGTTGTAGGTCGAGTTCCAACGGATTAAAGAGAAAGCGTGACATGTAGAATTTTGAGACTTTCGACCTCATTCCTGATGCCATGGACTGTGCGAATGACCAGCTAAAGGCCACTGCAGATTGGTCAGATAGAGCTAGCTAGAAGGAAGATGCTTTACGATAGAAAGTCATTACACAATTGTAGTGTATTTCGGGCCTCCATTTAGAGGACCTAAAAAAATGTATGATGATTGTGATAGAGAAGATGTCGATCATGAAAACCTTTTTGGACATGCTTGATGAGCTAAGCCTGTATCATGTAGGATCATTCTTCGTGATAACTAGTGACTACTTGAATTGCATGACCCGTTTTTTTATGTCTATTTTTATTATTTTGAATTATCCTAATGTACAATGTAATTGTTGTTTATCATTTAACTGCATTTGTTAAAAAACATTTGTTTTTCGTATTTCATTTTGTTTCAAAGCTATTATGATGGTTGTCATTTTTTTTAAAATCAATTGATTTTTTAAAATAAATTGTTAACGATTCAAAAGTTCTCGATATTGCACTTACAATATCAATTTAAAGAAAATATATGTAACTTCTTTCGCACGTAGCAAATCAATTAATTTATTGGCACAAAAAGTTTGCGTACAAAATGTTTAAAATTGACATCATATTTACGAAAACGAATGTAACTTGTTTTCAGATAAAAATTTCACATTTCGATAAATTAAAAATACGAATATTTGTGTATTGGATTTACAACACGATTTAAAAAAAAAAACCAATTGTACGAATTTAAAAAAATAACAATAATTTTTTTTGCCATAATACTTCCCACAAACAAGGATTATGATAATCCTCTCACAATCTTTCCCACTTATTCCTTCTCCCAAACAAGGATTATCATAATCCTCCCCACTTATCTCTTCCCCCAAACAAGGATGATCTGAATTCCCTCATAATTCTCCCACATATTTCTTCCCCCAAACAATGATCATGATAATCCTTTCTCCCCTTATTCCTTTCCTTCCCTCAAACGCCCCCTTAGAGTTTAGTGAGAAAGAGAAAAGTTGGTTTTATAAAGAAAAATGAAAAGGAAAAATAATAATAGTTATAATAATATAATAATAGATTATTATTATATTAATTAGTAACATCGGTTTGTGTGCCCTCATTCTCTATCTCACCATCTTCTTGTTCCTCTGTGTGCCCTAGCCAACCACAAAGGATCTCGACACAGTTCATACATCGTCTGTCTCAAGCTGACCAATTATCTCCTCAGACGAAATTTTTGAAAGTTGTATGTTCCAAGCGAGTCCAAATTTAGTCATCACATCAAGCTAAGTCATTCACGCCTCTTCTCCATTCACGTCTCTGTTTCTATCCAGCCCAATATATGCATCCTTCGAGATAGATTGATATGTGCATCATTTGAAATCACTAGACTGATATGTGCATCAATTGGAATCACTAGACTGATTATGTGCTTTCTTCGGGATCACCAAACTGATTGTCGTGTATCTTATGAGATCACAAGACTGTTATGATGCATGGTACCTCCTAATAGAAAGTTAACAGTTTTACTCCTAATGAGACCGGTAGTAGGTTTCTTACTGGGTATATTTTTATACTCACCCTTTCTTTGTTTAACTTTTTCAGAAAAAGGTAATAGGGGAGGTAGACTGGCAAGGGACAAGAAGGACTCATGAACGCCATATGAGAATCTTTCAAAGTGCTTACGCTTATACTACTACAAAAATAGAGGTTTTAACGACTCTACTAATCAAGCCAATGTGTCATTAAAAATAAAAAAATGAGTGAGGTGAGGTAAATTATATCGTTAAAAATAAAAATATGGTGTATTTTTTGATACAATTTATTTTTTTTACATAATTTCTGCGTCGTTAATTAACGACAAATTTTCTGCGTCATTAAAGAAAGTTCCAAATGAAAAAACCCCCCAAAATTTTAGAATTAACTCCTCACCCAATTAAAATTAAATAAAAACTATATTAAAAATAGTTCTACATGGAAAAAATCCAAAAGTTGTGAATTCCCTCCCTCTCCTAATTAAAATTAAATAAAAAACCAATATTATCTAAAAAGTATTTTCTCTCCAAAACCAAGGTGAAATTGTTTTCCACTCTTCACGAACCTAGCCGTCATTAGGGTCCAAGCCTTCGCCGTTGATCCCTAGCCACTGCCGTCAAACCTATTGCCTTCACCGTTGACTCCTAGCCACTATCGTCGAAGAGATTAACACCACCATCAAACCCATTGCGTTTGCCATCGAATGTCTTTTGCTTTTTCGTTTGGCACTTCACCCACTTCGTCGTTCGCTGTTCGAACACTATAAATCCTCCTCCATTGTTGTTCGAAGCTATAAATCTTTCGTCGTTCGCCTTCTAAGTTTGCAATCTTCTTTCGTTCGCTGTTCAGAGCTATAGGTCGCCTGTCTCGTTCTCCATTCATGCTTCTTATTTTTAGTTAGCAATATTCCCTCTCTTTTCTCCCATTTGTATTTTATTTTACTAAAATTTGTTTTGTGTGATTGCTATTTTATGAAACACAATAAATTTGAGTTGTTTGATTGTGATTCTACCATTCCTTAAAGGGGATTATCAATGCCTTAACTTATTGTTACATTCTCAAGTTGGATGGTGTGTTCATAGCAAAGTCACAAATTGTGATAAAACAAACTGTGGAGGAAAATACAATATGTTGGGGCCAATAGTTTCTATAATGAAAGGTAGAGTAACAAATTTATGTTGAGTTGGATTTTTAATCTTCCTCATCATCGTCACTGCATTAATTCTAAAATCTTTAGTTTGTGTATTGTTCTGTTCTTGGAAAATATTAAGTAGTTTTTGCTACTGGTATTTTAGATAAGATCAATAATTAGTGTACAAATGATGGGCTAGGGGGTTGCCTTTAGCATTACCATCACCATAAAGTGTGACTTGATGGTTTTGAGAGAAGTTAGCAGCTGTAACCAGCAAAATAGTTGACTGACACATAAGTAATCTAGCAAAACTCACTTTAATTGGAAGAAAAAAAAAGTGGTCTATAGTGGCCGCTTTGAGTTTTTCACGTGATCATCCTGAAGTGCAGGCTTTGAACTCAACGATGAATTGTGCGTTTTGTTATGTTTAAAGCATGATAGTTTAATTTGGACTTCATTCGCCGCATACACTTTTGGATTATATATATGATTGGCTATTTTTAAAGAGTAAAAAACTGGATTATTTTTCTTTTTTAAGTTTGGAGATTGTTAATGAATTCTTTAAGAGGTTTTTTTTATTTCTTTTTTTAATTTTTATCTTTTTATTTAAGACATGTTCTCTGTATTTTTGCCATGTGTTAGGTCTAATTAAATTTTTTTGCATCATGAACCTTGTTCAAATGTTCATAGATGAACCAATGGGTAAAGCTATTATGCTTCTGTTTTCTCCTTCTTTTTCTTTTTTGGTAGAAAACAAAGTTATATAAACAATTGGAAGAATATAAAGGGGAGAATTCTTATTTGTCCCCTTGCACACACTTGTTATTTTCTTTATCTTTTATTAATTTGTACAAATTGAAGGTTTTGATTAAGTTTGAATAGTTATTGGGTAGCTAGTGTAAGAACGTAAAATATCAAGATGTTAGTTCAAACTAGTTTCTTATAGTTTTTACAGTTTGCCATTATGTTTGAACCAAGATCCTTTTCTGACTCTACTGTGACTTGTACATTGGTTAGGTGGAATGATTTTCTACATACTTATTAATGACTCTATTTTCCTTGTTTCTCTATATGAATCTTTTATCCACGGGCATCATTTTTTTTAATTAATTAACTACAAATATAGAAGGTATCTCAGTTCCTTTATCCATCATTCTTATATATATATATATATATATATATATATATCTTAATTTGAGAAGGTTATTAGGTTATTTTTAAGGTTTGTTATATATATGTATGGATTTCCAAACTTTTTATGTCATGTTAATTTTGATTTGGGTTCTTGATGGTTAGTGGAACATCTAGTTAATATGATCACTCGTTTTCGTGATTTTTTCTAGCATTATTATAAGTTGGGTAAAATGTATTTAGACTACCTATTTTCACTTTTCCACTTTAAGTTGCACTTAGTTTAAGCTTGTTCCAATTTGTCATTTCTTCCTTTTTCTCCCTTTCTACATCTTTCTTTCTTTCATGATGTTTTCGTTTCAAATCTATTAAAAAAATTCCTCAAAACAAAACTCCTCAATATATAAGCTAAGTAACTTGGCTCTTATACTGCAAACATATTTGACTAAAACCTAACTTCTGAGATATATAAGTCGTATAATATCGTCTAATGGACAAATCATGGATGATGGAGAATAGGATGTCTAGGGAATATGAATTGAGAGTGGAAGAGTTCATTCAATTTGGTTTTCGTAATGGCAAAGGTTCCAGTACTATTAGGTGTCCATGTTTGAAATCTAGGAACCGTTTTCCACAGGACGAATCAACAGTAAGATATCATCTATATGTCAGTGGGATCAATCAAAATTATAAGATATGGTTTTGGCATGGCAAATCTTTTACAGAAGAGGGTTTAAGTAATCGATGGGATTACACGAAGGAAGAAACCATCGATGACGATTCATTTCATGTGCTAAATATGGTTCAAAATGTCCATGATCAAATTTCTGAAGTACCTAATACATTTGACAGTATGTTCGATGATGCAAAGAAACCTTTATCTCCTGGTTGTAAAAGATTCACAAAGTTGTTCGCATTAGTTAGGCTATACAATCTAAATGTTAGATTTAGATGGAGTAATGTTAGTTTCTCTAAACTACTAGCAACAATTAGCGAGTTATTGCCAGAAAATAATGAAATGCCGGTATCCATGTATGAAGCAAGAAAAATGCTTACTGCGTTGGGTCTTAGTTATCAAAAAATAGATGCATGTCCAAACGATTGCTGCTTGTATAGAAAAGAAATAGCAAACATTAGTAGGTGTCCTTAATGTAACATTTCGAGATGGAAGACAAGTAAGAACTCGAATGAAGAGATTAAGGGAGTTGCATCCAAACAGTTATGGTATTTTCCAATTGTTTCGAGGTTTTTAAGGATGTTCAAGAACTTCGAACATGCAAAGAACTTGGGTTGGCATGCAAATGATAGGAAAGTAGATGGTGTGTTGAGGCAGCCAACTGATACTCCATCTTGGAGGTTGGTAGACCATCTGTGGCCAAATTTTGGGTCCAAATCGAGAAATCTTTGCTTGGGGTTGTCCACAGATGGCATTAATCCATGCGGAGATTTATCAACCAAATATAGTTGTTGGTCGGTCATTACTACAATATACAACCTTCCACCATGGCTATGTATGAGGAGAAAGTATTTGATGTTAACTATGTTAATCTCGGGACCTAAGCAACCAGGATAAGACATAAATGTCTATCTAGCACCTTTGATTGATGATTTTAAACTTACGTGGGAAGGTGTTCAATGTTTTGATGCACATAAAGAAAAATCCTTTACCCTGCGACCTATTTTACTGTGAACCATCAATGATTTTTCTGCATATGGTAATCTGTGTGAATGTAGAGTGAAGGGGTATAAGGCTTGTCCAATATGTGGGGAGGACACTTCTTCTATAAGACTACCACATGGGAAGAAAAATGCAGACATAGAACATAGAAAATACCTATCAAGACATCACCTTTATAGGAGACAAAAGAAAGCATTTAATGGTAATCAGAAGCACATGACACCTCCTCTTCCTATATCAGGTGAGGCAATCTATAATACCCTTAAGGACAACACCTTTCCATGTGGTAAAAGGTTTAGTAGGAGGTCGAATGAAGACATTTCGAACAACTATTGGAAGAGGATTTATGCATTCGTTGAGTTACCATACTGGAAAAAATTACATGTAAGACATTGTCTTGATGTTATGCATATTGAGAAAAATGTATTGATGAATATAATTGGAGCATTGCTCGACATGCCAGGGAAGAGTAAGGATGGACTAAGTTCTAGACTTGATTTGGTCTAAATGAACATTTGACCCAAATTGGCCCCTGTGTTCGATGGAAGTAGAACTTACATACCTGCAGCATGTTATACACTATCAAGAGAGGAGAAGGTCTCTATTTTTAGAACTTTGGTTGATCTTAAGGTTCCAGAAGGTTCTTCATCGAATTTTAGAAGTCTTGTATCTTTACAGAATCTAACGATCTCTGGTCTTAAATCACACGATTGTCATATTCTAATGCAATAACTTCTTCCAATCGCATTAGGTGAAGTTTTACCTAACAATGTTAGAGTGGCTATCATTAGATTATGTTTTTTTTTTCAATGATATTTGCTCCAAGACTTTACAAATATCAGATTTAGACAAATTGCATCAAAACGTTGTCAAAACATTATGTTTGCTTGAAAAGTACTTTCCACCATCATTTTTCACCATTATGGTACATTTATGCGTCCACCTTGTGCAAGAGGCAAAACTTTGTGGGCCCATATACCTATGGTGGATGTACCCATTCGAAAGATATATGAAAGTGCTAAAAAGTTATGTCCGTAATAGAAATCGTCCAGAAGGATCGATTGTAGAAGCATAAATATGTGAGGAAGATATTGAATTTTATTCTGAGTTTCTATCTGGGCTTGACCCTATTGGCTAGGATCATTTAAAGCTCGAGAGAAAGGTCAAAACGAAAGACCGTTATCTGTTGGATCTTCTGTTACACCTAGTCCACTTCTACTTAAACAAGCTCATCTACACATACTAGAAAACCAAAAAGTTCAGCCGTATAGAGAGTACGATTCATTACCTTTGACATGACCTTTTCTTATCTACGTTCTTTTAATAAATGATATCCACTATTTTTTATGCCAACTCGCCTTACATAGGAGACATATGGAGATCTTGAAATCTTCCAACCCACAAAGGGCGAGAAATGAAAAATGGTTGCGATATGAGCATAATCGATCATTCTCCAACTGGATATGAGATCAGGTATGTGGTTTGCATGTACTTTCATGTTATTGACACATAATATAAAGTATAAACAATCGTGTCTGACTATAGTCATCATGATAGGTAATGCTTGATATCCACGAAGGTAAAGTCGTGAGCACGACTATAAGATGGATTGCACATGGCCCATATCCTGTTGTAATCACATATGAGGGATATAAAGTCAACGGAGTTTGTTACAACACAAAGCCCCGTGATGACACCAGAACGGTTCAAAATAATGGGGTTATGTTTGTTGCATCAACAATGCAGGTGGCTAGTGCCAAAGACAAAACCCAGTAATTGCTGACATGTCCTTCTACGGTGTGATTAAAGAAATCTGGGAAGTTAGTTACAATACTTTTAGGATTACATTGTTTAGATGTGATTGGGTTGATACAAAGAATGGAGTACGAGTAGACGATCTTGGATTCACATTAATTGACTTCAATCGTGTCGGGTCATTATTCAGATTCATTCATATTAGCATCACCAGCAAGACAAGTGTTCTATGTTAAATATCCAGTGATAGAAAATGGTCCATTGTTGTCAAGCCACAAGAAAAAGATTTTATTAGCATTTCTTACAATGACGAGCTAGGTGATATATCCCTTAATTGCCCTGCAATTTCAAAATGTCATGTAGTCACAACTGTGGAAGATGAAGATATTCCATACATCAGGGTCAACTGTGAAGGCAGTTGGGTGAATTCATAAACATTTGGTAACATAATGTTCCTCCAAAGTTTCCCGTCACTGGTAGATATTCACTTAAGGCTATTTAATAATGTTTCCCATTTCTTTCTTTGTAGGGCACTTTAACTATAGACTGGAAACTGACGTGGACACCAAATTTTCATTTATGATTTTAACTTGGCACTTCGAACTTCATTTTTTAGTATTTTCATTGAACGAGCATTGATAGTTGTAAACATCACCTTTTATCTCTTTCAACAAACTAAGCAGATCTTCATATATGTTTGATTTTATATGTTTTGTCAACTTTCTGTTGGACTTCATTAATAGACTATTGTTGTTTACAATTGTTGTTTTCCATTTTCATGCCTATTGAATAAGCAGATCTTCATGTATGGTAGTCTTTGAAAAGCTATTTTGTTCGATATGCATCTCCTTTTATGTTCTAGGAATTAGTTATGACATGTACTTAGGATCCCCGTTCATATTTGCGTTGAGTATCCTGCACTTATGATAGTTATTGGAAATCTATGTATTTTCAATCTACTTACACATATGTTCAATGGAACCGTGTTGACATGTACTTAGGAACTTGATTAGTAGTGTTTATGTTGTAATTTCTCGATGTCTTTGTTTGTTTGTAAAGTTTTATTTGTAGTGTAGATGTTTGTGGAGGGGGAGAGGGAAAGGTTTAGTCTATCTTTAGTTTTAATAATGACCTTTGAAATTGGAAGGGGGACGAGTGGTCATTTCAAGTTTAAGTTTAACAATGACTTTCGGGGGAGGGGAGGGTTGGCTAAGGGTAAGTTTTTGCTTACGTTTCAACTTGATGCAAACTGGAACATTGCTAGGTTTGTGAAGATTGAATCGAAACTTACATTTGCAATAGTTATATACTATGTTTATGCTTATGTAGGAGGTGTTTTTATTTACCTTTTGTGTCCCTTAGGGTAAGGGTAAGTTTTTGCTTACGTTTCAACTTGATGCAAACTGGAACATTGCTGGGTCTGTGAAGATTGAATCGAAACTTACATTTGCAATAGTTATATACTATGTTTATGCTTATGTAGGAGGTGTTTTTATTTATCTTTTGTGTCCCTTAGGGTAAGGGTAACTTTATGCTTACGTTTCAACTTGATGCAAACTGGAACATTGTTGGGTCTGTGAAAATTGAATCGAAACTTACATTTGCAATAGTTATATACAAGGTTTATGCTTATGTAGGAGGTGCTTTTATTTATCTTTTGTGTCCATTATCTTATTTTGAAAAGTTCATTAGTCTGCTTATTAAGAAGGTGATTTGTGTTTTTCACTTCAATTATTGCTCATGTTTTTTATTTTCTGTAATGAAGGTTGGCTAAGGTTCATTTTCTTCAAATTTGCAGGTAGTTGAAGAATTTGTTCTCCATGTGGTATCAATCCAGTTCATTTATGCATCAGTTTGATTAGAGTAGGTCACACATACATGTAATATTACAGTTAATTTATCTTTTGGATTATTATTTTAAACATAATTACCGACAATGTAATTAACATTTTTTTATCATCAATATAAATATCTTTCTAAATATATATGCTTATTGTTGAAGTTTATTATTTAATTTTTTTAAGGAGGACTATATGACAGGAAAACATGTGTTGCGAAAATGAAAAATAACGACACCAAATAAGTGTGGACATATAAGCATTTATTAAACAAAAACAGTATCGTCAAAGCACATTTATTGACAAAAATTATGTGTAACGAAACATTTAAAATGATAATATGTTGGTGTCAATTTATATTGAAAGGTGATGCATTTAAAACGTCAAGATAAGTGTAATAATGACAATATATTCATGTCAAGGTATAGTTTACAGTCATACATTTAAAACTTCAATGTAAAGGTACTAATGACAATATATCACAAATAAAGGAATGTCAAAGCTACAAATGACATAAAAGTACAGTTAGATATATATCACAAATGAAAAACTAAATAAATTAATTGTTGAAAAATATGTATCCCAAAGTGTTCACAGTTCTCTTTGTGCCCCACTCATTTCCTCGATCATCTTTCTTATCTCTTCCATTTGTCATGTCTAATTTTCTTCTATTTTTTGAAAAATCTCTTTCATTAGTTTGTCATAGTCTGCCATTTGTCGATCATGCTCCTCCCTTAATCGTTGTTCTTCAATGAAGCAGTTAGCGTTTTCAAGACTAGCCTTTAGTTTGCTAACCTCTCTATCGTGCATCTCTTGGTCATAGAAAGAGGAAGAACTAGAAGCAACAGGCTACCTTTACGGTTACCAAGGACTGATAAAGAACAAAATAAGTTTAGCTAGTTCTGAATTGTCCACTCCCAAAGATATAGTTCATTACGTTCATGTTGAACATAGTTTAAGCATATTTTATCAAAAAGCATGGTATGCACGAGAGGCTGTGTTGGATGAGATTAGAGGATATCCGGAAGAGTTCTACAAGATGATGCCTAAATTTGCTGACATGTTGCAACTTAACAACTCAGGTATATTGATAATATACGTTATTTTATATATAATTTATTTTTATTAAAAATCTGTACCATTAACTCATCTTCATAGGTTCTCTTGTTGAATACAAAGTTGATGCTGATGGTAGATTTTTATACTTCATGACATTATCTGCTTTTATATCTAGTTATCAACATTGTCATCCATTAATTTTTGTCGATGAAACAATTCTAAAAAATAAGTACGATGGTACTCTTTTATCTACTTCAACATCTAATGCCAATGATCATATAATTGAAGAAAATTATAGGTGGGAGGAATGATGTCGTAATAGTATCTGGCAGGCATAAAAGTATATACAAAGTCCTATTGGTAGTATTTTCCAATGTTCTACATTGCATGTGCCTTGTTCATTAACTTAGGAACCGAAAGTTGAAGTAGAAAAGAATAGTTAATACTGTATTTCATGTATGTGGGAAGGTTTATAATATTGTAGACTTTGAACACAAGATGCATTTGTTGGATTCCTTTGTTGCTGGTATATGTGAGGAGCTTTAAGCCATTGGTTCTTTTAGATGGTCTCGCGCCTACTCATCACTAAAATATCTGAGAGTTTGAATTCTCCCATGACCAAGGCTAGGGAGTTACGAAAGGTTTTATGAATGATGTTGTAGATATGGTTTTTTTATAGAAGGGATGAAGTTGATTATTAAATTACAGATTTTACAAAAACAATTGAAGGTATATTAAGGGAACAGATTGAACGCAGTCAATCAATGAAGCTATGTTGCATTTATATTTGCTTACATATGCATCAACATATTAAATATATACATTATATGATTATGGTATATATTTTTGATGTAAGTCAATTTGATTAACAATATGAAAAATATCAGGTCATTGAGACACCTCTCAATATGTGGTGAGCTTACCTTCAAAGGTTTGTAGTTGTAGAATGTGTGATATACTGAAAATACCCTATGCACATGCATGTGCTGTTTTCACCATGAAGTATTTGTAAATTAAGTCATATGTATCACCTTTATATTTGAACAACACTTTGAGTTCAATATATAGAGGATTAATAAAATCCTTTAGACGATCGATAATAGCAAATACCTGACGATGTTATGTCGATTGTCATCCTCCCACCCAATGTAAAATGTGCATTTAGTTGACCCAAAAAGATTAAAATTCTTTCTAAAATAGAGTTTAAGAGATGTGTTAAATGTGATCGTTGTGGATGTGTTAGACATAATCGAAAAAGATGCAAGCTTTCCTAAATGAACTAGATTTTTCTTTATTTATGTTGTTTTATACTTCTATTTTAAATATTTAGATTTCAATGTTGTTAAATTTCAATATTTAATTTAACTATGTCAATTCTATAATTTTTCTAAAATGTCCAGAATTTCCATATTTACCTATGTTTACATAATTTTCCATAACTTTCAATTTAATTATTTGCCATTGAACTATTATATAAGTAATATTATTGTACATATACTTTACATAAGCAATTGTGAACATTTTCCATCTATTCAACCATATTATCTTCTTTCCATTCACCTTGGAAATTCAAAACTTTCATCAAAGTCCCTACTTGACAAAAATACATACAACTTTCGTCCAACATTATTACCTCCACTACTAGAAATTTGGGTTTTAAGGACGCAAAATTTGCGTCATAAAGAGTTTCAACGACAGTTTTTGCGTCATTGAAGCCCCTGACAAGAAATGCTATTTAACGACACTTTAAAAAATATATCATTAAAGATGCTTAGATGATACCAAGATTGTGTCATTGATACCCTTACCTCGTTGCAATAAATATGTCACCATTATCTATAACTTGACACCAGTATATTGTCATCAATACTCTTACATTGATGTGAATATATTATCACGTTTAAATATTTCGTTGAACACAATTCTTGTAAAAAAATGTGATTTCACACACTATTAACTAATCTTAACTAATCGCACGAGACTATCCGTCTGACTCTACATTATTTGGGTATCAAGGAAACTTGTAGGAAATTAATTCCTAGGTTGGTGGCCACCATGGATCAAACCCATGACCTCTTAGTTAATTTTTTAACGTTTTACCACTAGACCAACCCACTATGGTTACAACTTGTTTTTGTTTAATAAAGGTTTAAATGTTGATACTTGTTTTGTGTCATTATTTTCCAAGTCACAACATATATTTTTTGACATATAAATGATGGATATATAAATAAATTAAATACATGATTCAACTTACCTACATATGCTTAGAAAGATTTTTTATTGATAACAAAAAAATGTAAATTACATTCTTGGTAAAGGTTTTATAATAATCCAAAAGATAAATTAATAATCTAATCAAACTAACTCATAAATAGACTTTGATCGATCTCATGGTCCATGGATTCTTTTAACTACCTGTAAATTTAGTGAGCTCTTTCAAACAGAAGGCAAAGAGCTTGTGAGAGAGAGGGAAAGTCGTGAAAAGTGTTTGCGAAAGAGGGAGAAACATCGTCAGAGAGCATTTTCGAGAGAGAAAGACAGCGACAACGTGAGATGGAGTAAAGATTTTTTTCATTCGTGGATCGCAAGAGGGATGAAAGCGTCGAATTATTTTTTCAAAATAAAAAACGTACAAATGAATGAACACATTGATTTTTTATTAGGTAATTTTTAATGACACATAATTTATGTTGTAAATTAACAACGAGAAAATTGTGTCAAGAAAACTCAATTTGTGTTAAGAAAATTGTGTTAAGAAAAAAAACTTGTGTCGAGAAAATGTGTCAAGAAAAATTTTACATTTTTATTTTTAACGACACATTTTATTCCTCCCATCCTTTTTTCTTGATTTAAAGTATCATTAAAATTCATATTTCTAAATAAATTTATTCGACGATAGTGGCTAGATTGGTGGGTTTGATGGTGAAGACTTGTTTTGGCGACAACGACGATAATGGCTGGAGTGTGAAAGACAATGGCGAGTGGCAGAAAATTGGAAGGCAAGGGTTCTTCACAACAATGCGGTAGCCCACTTAGTTTTAATTGCATAAGGGAGGAGAAATTAAAAAATTTTGTAATTTGGGATTTTTCATTTGGAAACTTTTTAATGACACAAAAAAATTGTCGTTAATTAACGACGCAAAAATTGTGTCAAAACAAATTAAATTATGTCAATAGAATTGTGTCAAGAAATAATCCATATTTTTATTTTTAACGACACAATTTACCTCACCTCACCTTTTTTTTTTTATTTTCAACGACACAATGTCTTGATTAATAGTGTCATTAAAACCCATTTTTCTAGTAGTGCTCCTACTACAAAATACGTAAGCAAATTTAACACATGCAATTTTAATGTATACAAAATGTTATATACATAGCATTATTCCATATATACGATATATAAACCAATTTAACGTATTCTCTCCATTCAACAAGCTTCTCATCAATTCCTTTGATCTTCCAAAACCTGATAAATGTGCCTACATAAAAAACGTACAATACATACTATATTTTTCACCATGCCACTCATCCATGATACTTTAAATAGATGCATCATTCAATTTATAAAATCATTTAAAAAACATACACTTGTATTATAAATCAGAAAGATATTTACCAAGACATTAACTAACCAAAACAGAATAAAATCACAATAACATAACAAATGTTTCTACATTCAACCTGCATCAATTTCTCTATTCTATTCAACTTCAATATACTAAAGTCCTTGTGAGAGTAGTTTAAAACTTGGTCCTTGAAATCCTTCACTATGGAACTCTATTTTTTCCTTTTTTTGACTCTGTCGATCCAAATTTTGTTGTGAACAGAGATCTCATTATCCTTGAAGGTAAAGTTCCTCTTCTCATGTTTCTCCTCACAACCTGCTGATAAGCAAAGATATCTCTTCCTCAGTCTGTTATTATAGACAAGACTTAACATTGTATATTTCACATATTATGTCATACATATACAGGACATTAAATATATACGTACAATCATTGTAGCACTCTTCCCAACTACATTTTTTTTGAACTGGTGCTTTTTCTATTTTTTTCTTCTACATAAAGCACATTAAACATAATTTAAATATTTTCACGCTACATATAAATTCAAAAGTAATAACTATATTTACAATCATACTTACCTTCATTTTGATTGTTTCCTTTTCAATTTTATATATTTCTTCCAATAGAGCTGTCTACATACAATGTCATCAACACAATCATTTTGGCCAGCCTGATCATCATGATAGTGAGTATGTAATATATAGAGCAACACAAAATTATATGATATAATAAAGTATTATCACATCTACTTATATGGATAAGATACCTACTATCCTTCATTTTCATTTGCATTTTGTCCATCTCAATCATCATTAGAGTGAGTATGTAATATATACATCAAACATAATTTTATGAAATAATAACGTTCAACCACATATATTTATATGTATAAATTATCTGTTGTCCTTCTTTTTCACTATCTTTATCTCCCGATCCAGCTTCTTCACCATTATTTCTCAGATCGTTCCTTCCAACATTTCCATCATTGTAATCCCTCTCTTTGTTTTCAGTTTCTTTCACTATTGGACTGTTTTTCTCTTTCAACAGTTTTTTTAGCCCTTCAACCTCCACAAGCAATTTGTCCATCTTCCAGTTAAATGCTTCATTGTTGGCCATAATTATGCTCAACTTGTCTTCCACATTCGTATGCTTAGCTTGTCTCGAGCATTCTCCTTTTTTAAATTGTTTGTCTGTTTCCTTTGTAGTTTGTCTTTCATGGAACGTGCTTTGTTCCATGAAATCTTCTTCAGGATACATGGCCTTGAATTCAAACTGTTGCAGGACTGACATAGGAAAAATATACAGCAAATACAACATATTTGCTCATTGTCGAAGACCCTCTCTGCAAGGTCCTTCTATTTTGGGTGGCTGTCAACAACCTAGTTAAGCATGCATGTATTCCTCTCATCTACTCTTTTCACACAAAATATGAAAGGTCCAGTCAACAATGGTATACATTCATACACCTATACTAGAAGAGAGAAAGTAAATTCAGATATGTTAACTGCTATGGTAGAAAGGTTTTTTTTATCAACTTCTTTATAGAATGTAATAGAACATTATATCCTATTTTACCCTATGGATAAGCATCAAATTGGTTTTCATCATTGACCAATTTGATGTTGTCCAAATCTACCCCATGGTTAACTGTTTACCTAGTAAAAGATTTTCAATAAAGTATATTTTGGTCATCTTAACTTTGTCTTCATCCTTCAATTTTTTTGATTCATTAAAAAGAAATGAGACCCTTGACCTCAGAATAGAGTCTTCTTTCTTGAAGTATTTAGTCAAAAAAATTTCTTTTACCTTAGAAATATCTACTCGGGGCAATGAGCCACAATTTAATCGTTATTGCTTCAAATTCTCTAATACCAAATTTGGCTAAAGTTCCTTCGAAGTTGAACCACAGTTCATCCTTCTTAGTCAATGTACATTGACGTCTTGTAATATGGTACAATAGTTGACTCTGGAATTTTGAAATTTTCAAGTGTAGGAAAGTACCAAATGTTGATTTTCTAAATGATTCTAATTGTTCATTATTTAGTTTCCTTGTAATATTCCTAAGGACGTCTATTATTGCATAAATGCTAAGTTTTTTAATTATCTACCATTTACTCCTTTCAGGATCAATGGTGCACCCTACAAAGATAAGTTATTGAAAAATATCATGCAATTGTATACTTAAATTTCTACCTCATAAAGATCCTCCACGGGAGCATTGTTTTGCCCCTTTTATTTCTCCACTATAGATTTCTGAAATCATAATAAATAGTAAAAATATAAATAATAATACCATTTTAAAGTGTTAAATAAATGCCATTTTATGTGTAAAAATATTTATATATTTACACACACACACATATATATCTTTTACTTTTCGTCCTTCCTTCTTTCACCATTGTTTTCTTTTCACTTTTTTTTCTTCTTCTTATTAGGTTCCTTCTTCTCTTCTATTCTTTTCATATCTTCAACTCTATTTCTCTTCTTCGATACCTACATTTCATATAATCAATTATACATTATATTAATGTATAATTTCTTAAAAAACATTAGAAATTCAATTACACACGTACATTTTTAGATTCTATGGTCTTCCCTTTCTCCTTCGATATATCTTTGAACAATCTCATTTTTGCAATCGGTAGATTGCCCTACACATTCAAAATACCATAAATCTATAAGTTAAGAAAAAAATAATAGTATATTAAACCATTTTTATTCAATTCTAAATATAAGAATACCTCATCAGACTCTGTCAAATCATTAGGGGATACATTAGATGTTCTATCTCCTTCATTCATCTTTAAAAAATATATAATATAACCATAAACACATATATGATAATATACTACATTGAATTTTTAATATACTCACACATGAATCTTTCCCTCAATCATGCATAGGCATTTTGGTATTTGGTGTTTCGAAGACTACATCCGAATTCAAATGTTGCTTTTCCTCGTACAACACAAGCTGTGTTCCTGTTGGTCCTCTTTATTCGTATTCATCATCTCCAAGATATACTGCTTGAATTGGTTCTTCTTCATGTCTTTCTTCATCTTACGACATATATACATATTATATCTTGTTACACCCGTTATACCACATACAATATTCCTTTATAAATTTACAACATAAACTCTATAACATACATTTGTATCTCCTATCATGATTGGACTATCCTTGTTTGATTTCATAGGTCTACTATCCTTAAACCAAGACATCTTTCACTTCAACGCACCATTTTCTTAACTGTATAAAGAGATAATTATACAATATATACTACCATTGACCATATACCAATGGTTTATGAAAACAAAACAACCCTCTTAAGTCTAAATAGAGTTAAAGTAAAAAAAAAAAAAATAGAACCACACACAACCATATCAAAAGTTTCTTTTGGTTTTCAAAGTAGCCTATCAAGATTTAAAAGTTCTAAAAGAAAAACAAAAATAGCTTGCATTATTTCATAGTTGTTCTCAGACCAAAAATCACAATAGAACACTAAATGTGTTATCAGATTACATTGAGAACAGATCGGAAAGTCTTTTACAACTCAACTTAATGCTCCCATCCATTTTTCTTCAGACTCATTTGTGAAATTTTATATTTCTTTGTATTTCGGTATCATACTGTATACACATAGCAAATATATGAAATATGCCCTATTATATTTGAAATACGAACTAAAAAATACTACTAATCGAACTTAAAATGCTTCAAAACATTGTGTTGTTCGTTCATCGGCGTATAGCAAATGTTCTGCTCCAAATGACGACGAAAAAACCCTAACGTTTTGGTTGGAAGTGATGAAGATGGACGAGTGGAAGCGTTTTTAAAAATATGAAGTATACCTCATTTGAAAATATCATAAACGTTTACACGACCGTCGTAGTTCACGCCTAATACGCCTTTTCACATTCCTTTTTTATTTTTTTAATTCTTTTATTTATTTCATATTCTTAATCCAAATGGGTAATAAGGTAAATTGGGCCATACATTTATGAAATTTTATAACCCATTTAGGAATTTTCTGAAATTTCTTATTGAAATAGGCCCATTATGTAAAATGATATACCAAATTAGACTATTCTAGTTGAAACCCCTTCCAATTCTTCAATTAGACTTATTAATTACTCAGCCCAAAGACAAAATCGATTCAGTTCTTTTGTATGCGATCTGTTAAGTTAATTTAATATGGAAATAGACCCATAATTCATTTTATGGCCCACAAGTCATAATTGGTCTCTAGCAAGACATTATGACTACCCATATTAAATTAAGTCAGTGATCCAACATAGCTTTAATATAATTATTAATTTAATCCTTTTATCACATGATATCTATAATTGAATATAAGACATGGATAGAGTCACCTTCTCTAATTCAATTGTTTTCTCGATCAATAAGCATACTGAAATAAGAAATGACATTAATACCTTAATTTATTTATAACACGGTTATGCATTTCTACCATCATGCTTAATTGAGGGGCCCAAAGATATTTCTCAATAACAAGAGGGATAAATTCCATCTTAATTATAAATCATTGTCAACTACATAATTCATAACGTATATATTTGAGTACAATCTTTATAATTATCCGATTAAAGATAACGTTTGATTGCATCAAAATAGATTAATTCTTATGTTTGACACTATGATAATCTCGCAAATCTAAGGATCAAAACAATCAATTATTTGAGATTATTTATGACACATGTCCATGTAATAATCTCAATTCTCAAAAGGGGTCAGTCTAATTCTTATTCTCTAATAAGAAAATATGATTATAATTTATGTCTCTACAAATATAATCATCTTATGATTATCAATTATAATTGATCAGGAACATTTAGAATATAATAACATATTCATGAATATTATTATACAATATCATGCAAATGAATATTAATGAGAATAATAACTTTTATTAAACAATAAACCAATTATCCATAAAATTATTGTAGAGCACAATAAAAAACCAACACGATTATAACATATTAATGATGTTCAAAATTAATCTCCCAAACAAGGAGTTAAATTAGTATTTTAACTCATACTAACTCATATCCTCACCTCAAACTCTTGTTAAAGTCTTTGCATTAATTTTGAATTTGGAAATGATAACTTACTATTGTGAAAATAAACAAAAATTAATTGTTAGTATTGTAGTATTAAAATTTATGAGCATTTTTTTTATAAAAAAAGATATAATAAGGGCCAAACCATAATTGTTAGAGTAATTTTGGACCAAAGAATATAATTGTCATCTAGAAATGACAAAATCAATAAGAAATATGACGTGAGCTGAAATTAACAACGAAAGGCCAAAGTAGGGTGTAAACATGTTGGATTTGGATGGGTTGAGGGGTATTTTGGGACCAACTCAAATTTTTGGGTTGGTTAGGTTGGAACCCGAATGACCGAAGAAGCACTCCTAACCCAACCTTAAAACTATGTGTTGGGTAGTTTGGGTTATTCAGATTGTCGAGTTATTCCTACACCTTTAAGGCGAAATGGGCGTAGAAAAAAAGGGCGTGGGTTAGGACCAAATCAACAGCCTAGATCAAGCCCTTGCCAGATGCCTAACGAGTATGTTTTACGCATGATTTGAGCCAAAGTAACATCTTAAGTTTAGGACATAGTTCGAGGAAGACCCTCGACAAAGGTCGAGACTGATGCTGATCCTCGTCAATCACAAAACTGAGCATGCCCTTTGGCACAGTTAGCTATATAATTCTACTAAGACAACTTGAAAATGCTAGAGAACATCTAAGTCAACTTTCTCTATAAACTTATCATTATAACTTCGTCATACGAGGTAACTTGAGTTCGACTCTAAAACTCTCTCAAGCTCTAATTTAGCCATTAAAGTGTGACAAGCACCACATTGATATGTATGTTTTCTCTTTTGCTTGTCACGTTCTTCTACTCTTCAAACAAATTCATTGCTAGTATGATATGAAGGTGGGTTTACCATTGTCCAAAATTATATTTGACATGAACCATAAGAATTTCATAATTTGTACATTAATTGTAAAAATTCTTACGCGTCAAAGGTGAGTAACTTTTAATATATATAAAATATATATCTAAAGGATGGTAACTTTGAATATTAAAAAGCTTAAGTATAGAATTTAGTAGGTGAAGCCATTAGTAAATAAAATAAAAAATTGCGGTCTTTCAATGTCCAAAAAAAAAAAAAAAAAAAAAAGAGAGAAAGTAGGGGGATTTTGAACGCGCTAAAATTGGTGGTTGTTAGAGACGCGCGCTCCGCCATTTCGTTGGGAGAGCCGCTTTTGGGCTGTGAACAACCTTTCACTTTGACCAACTTCTCCATTCTCCCCTTTTCAAAATAGTCACTTGTTAAAAACTATATTTTAATCTCATTAAGTATTGTTTTATTTTGCTCACAAATTTTCAAATTGTTATTGCTTATTATAAATATTATTAATATATATGTCTATTACTGTGTTTAGTGTTTATCATGTATCACTCCTCTCTGTTTCAAACTTTCTTATCAAATGTTTTGAATAATGGTCATGTAATCCACATCTTGCTTGTTAAATTATCTACAAATAGAGATATTTAGTCGATTTGTAACATATACGTCCAAGAGATATCCATGAAATTTGAAATTTTTGAGTTTTCACCATTTCTTTATTTTGTTTATCTTATATATTATATTATATTTATTTTAACTATATTTTTCCAATATTCATATTTCAATTGTGTTTCATTTTTACGATCGTGATTACTTTCATTCTTATTATTTTGATTTTGTTAATTCTTTAACAAAATGGTTGGACGACTTAATATTTTTACACGATAAGGTAGTTAAATAAGTTAGTTACCCTACAAAAATCTACAATTTCAATTTTGACAAAGGCGTGCTTAAATGTTTTTTAAAAAAAATGGAAAAACGATGTTCTACCGAAGATATAGGTCATTTTTTGTTCAGTATTTTGGTCTTTTACTATTTTGACGTTATAATAAACTGACCATCTTGCTTGTGGAGGATTTAAACCTTGAATATTATCTCTTGGGTAATCCAATTTTTGTCAAACGCTTTTGGATTGTTGTCAAATTGACTTGAGAATTTTAAAATTTGATATTTGGGATTCATCAATTAAGTTTGTAATTCTGAAATTAGAGTTTTCATATCATTTAGTATAGACTCTAGATTGGGTATATGTTTAATTGCTTTCTTGATTGAGTCTAATTTCTAGTTAGGGTCACTTTCATGATGACTCAAGGATTACCATGAATGGCCTAAATAACATTTGGTGCATGATTTTATCTCAAAATCAAGGAAGAAATAAAAGAAAAGCATATTGTGGGGTCTCAACCAAAATTTACAAAAGTTCAAGATGTAATTCAATTGTTACCATACTTTACTTTGCATCAATTCAAATTAGAACATATTAATATTTAACATTACCATCATTCAATTGCTAATCAGTACCATATTACTATCAATTTTTGGTGCCTTGTAGATCATTAGTGGAGGAATATTGGGAATTACCTAGATACATCTTACACCCAAAGACCACAGAGCGAGGCACATAAGAGTTGCACTTTCACTTGTCCCACTTTTTGGAGAATTATGGAGTAGCTAGAGGGTAATACACATGAGGGATTTTCATAAGCAGAAAGAGGACAAGTAAAGGGTCTTTCCCCACACAAAGAAATAGTTATATGAATTTTTGTCTTTTTTTCGAACCCTTAAAATATTTAATTAGGGTTAGTTTACGTGCATTTGATTTTTCAAATATGGAGTTAATTCATTTTAAACAAAACCGTTTTATGTTTGTTGGTCGTCTTCTTCTTCATTGCTTTACAAAATCAGAAGCTTTGGATTTGGAAAAGAGACTTTTGCATCTTGATTTTTTTTTACCCTTTACGTTCGTTGGTCTTCCTATTCTTCATTGCTTCATGAAACCAGA
>JBBPDI010000004.1:14672881-14684648 GCA_037974545.1 Cucumis variabilis
ACTATAGAATTCAATGGGATGAATGTTACAACATGGAATAAAGGGAGAGTTATAGGAAGATTAGTAACATATTGTAGATTTTGGATATCTACATAATTATATTTACAATTAACATCTCATAATATAATTATTCTCCTTCCTCTATATAACTTTACTATACACATATAACCAATATCTCTTATAATACTTCCACTTACAATTTAATTTACTAACCAATCAATCCAAAATTAGGCTTTAACCATAAAATTCCAAATTTCACAATTAACCACATAACATCCCAAAACCAACATAATAAAATTAAAATTAACTTAATAGCTTTTGGGGTGTTACAACTGAGTTTTTGTGAATGTGTATATATTCGATGATGAGGTCCCTATTTGGCTAATTGGAATATGTTTGATTTTGTTGTCTATATTCTATTTGTCTACGCATAGCTGATGTCATTTCTCCTACTGTCTTGTGTACTTTCCATTTTAGTATACTTATGTCTTTTTTCCCTGACCATATGATGCTTTTGTTCCTTTGAAAGGACCCAACCCTTTATACTGAGCTGAGGTCATTACCATTTAAAAATCAATAAAGACTTTTTATTTGAAATAAAAGAAAATACTCAATTTAAAGAAATGTTTTCAATCTTCAATTAAATCATTTATAAAGTATATAAAGAAAGCATAAAATAAATAAATAATAAATAAAACATTAATTCAGACCCTATTTGAAATAAAAGAAAATATCTAAAAGTAGACATGAATTCTGAAATAAATTTATGAAAATTTGATACTGAAAACATAATGCGGAAGGAAACTGAACTATCCCCTATGGCGAACCACGACCATTTCTTGTCATTCATCATCTTGCATTTACCTTTACCCTTACCTGTAAAATTAAACATAAGAAAGGGTGAGTATAAATTTATACTCAGTAAAGGACCCACTATTAGTCCCGCTAAGTATGTTAAATTTCTATCAGAGTCCTGTAAGAAAGTACCGTCTAACTATTGCGCTTATGAAAGCACACTATCCAGTGACCCCGAAGGAAACACCCTAAAGGTTGTAAGTGATCCCGTCAAATCATACCTAAACTGGCTACATAGGCATAAATAGGTGGTGATCCCGTGGGACACCTATATGGTACGACTCTAACAGTAAATCTAACAGAACATTATAGCCTGTATTAAATATATCATGTATAAATATATCATAACATAAATGTCGTAGCTCAGCCAAACAAAACTCAATCATATCCTGATTAATCATAGCATGCCTCAATTACATGTGTCACGGTCATAACATCTCAGTCATACATGTCTCTCTTAACTACATTAATAAATGATACAAAATATGCATGCAACTTTAATATGGGGTCTAATAGGAAAATCCCTTACCTGGAGATTTGTTAAGCCAAACTATTCCAGCTTTTCAACAGGCAAATCCTAGAGTTGTGGTTAAATTCTAATTCAACCTTGGGTGGATAATTTCGACGCTTCAAATCCTTCAAAATAGCCAACTAAACGTTTAAAGCAATAAATAACCCAACTCAAATCCAATCCCACTAGAAATTTAGTTAAGGACAAAAGAACAATCATGTGGACGTATCAATCCAACACAACACACCCAAATGGCTCAAATAGGTTGCAAGAAAGCCTAAAATTGAAGGTGGTTCGACTAGAAGAGGCTTCGGCCTGGTGAAGATGATAGCGGCTCGGGTCTGAAATGCAGCTTATGCATGCAACTTAGTGGCAATGGTAGCGGCTCAGATCTAAAATGAAACTCACGCATGTAGCTTGATGGAGGTGGTAGCGGCTCAGATCAAAACTGACGGCTGGGATGCTCGAAGCTCGCTCGATGGCAACGTAACAACTAAGGTTACATGCGGCTTCAACGGAGGTTGAGAGAACGAGCAATGCTGAAAAACAGAGGCATCTTTGGAGATTGGTAACGTGCAAGAGTGGAGGAAACATCTTGCGACCATCTTTGTGAGGCTTCGTCGGATCGATCAAGGCTGACGGCGTGGCTAATGGTAAGATGAACGGTGAGCAACGCAGGAGAATGACATCGTCTGAGCAGCGGCTGTCATCAGCGGCAGTAGGAGGGTGAAGAGCGACGACTAGGGCTTATGAAGAAGGAAGAAGGAAGTGAATAGTTTGGCACATTTCACGAGGTGAGCTTTTAATATAAACAATAATGTTGTTATTATTATTATTAACAATTATTATTATTATATCTTATCTTTCCTTCTCCTTTCTCCATTTGAATAAAAATTCTCTCTCCATCTTAAATACCCATCAAATCAATCTTTTACCCCTTTTCCAAAACATAACAACATAATAAATCTCATTCTCTCACCTAATTAATTATTCATTCAATCATCTTTCCTTCTTTTATCTATTTATTTATATATTTTCTCAAAAAAAAAATATCAACTTAATAATTATATTGTCTTTAATATAATTATTATTATTTCTAAAATTAATAGTACTTTAATAACATATCTTCTTAAATAATTATATTATCCCCAATAATATAATTATTCTTATATTCTATAACTTAATTAGTAAATCAGTATCATTCCACAAAAAAAGATAATCCTCACAAAAAATCTCAATTTAAAAATTGCCTTAATTTTTGGGCCGTTACACCCTTCTTCTATTTAAATGTATACCATGTGCATTGTGGTAGGTCTGCTGCATTTTATCTTTGACCAACTTTTCAGGTTACATGATTTTTCTTCTCCCATTTGCTATGTGTTGTCTCTTCCTTTGTCATTTAGTACTTGGTCAATGTTGCTTGTTTAGGGATCTTCAATGCATAATTATTTCTTCCATTTCTCATCTATATATACTTGTTATTCCATTGTGCCTTATGTGTGTTTTATCTGTGTTTCATCTACAGAGCAACTCTCAGTTCCTCCTTTATTTGGTACGTATATGCTTCCATGTCGTTTGTGTTCCATTGTGTTTGGTCTTCACAGTCTACCTATGCACTTCTTATTCATTCAACTTGTTATCCATGCTATGTCACTTGTTCTTGTTTATTTACATTCTCATTGATTATTTGCTCCCTTTGTTTTGAGATCTTTCTAATGAAACAATCTTTAGCAGGTTCCCCCTCTCTGTAGCTTCAAATGGATCCATCTGAACTTGTCGCAGTTTTGTGTGCCTTCACAGTGTCCCAACATCAGTTACTAATGATGTTGGATGAACTGTGAATGACTACAAAAGGCTAACTTAAATACCTCGCGAGATACAACGGGAGTTTGTACATTCTGGTGAGATAATCTCGCTTCATATCAACCTACTATTGTTGGTCGTGCTTCATCTACATGACGAGTTATTAGCAAAACCACAATTAATGGCAAGTACATGCACAGATCTGTAGTGGCAGTGTTTCGAGGTTACAATTTCTTATATTGGGTTTAATTGATAGTTAATGTCTAGTTGCATTTCTAATTCGATGCTTCTTATTCACAGCAAAATTTCCTTGGGGCCTTAGACGACACATACATTAAGGGAATGTGGCTGCAAGTGATCAACCTAGGTATAGAACGCAGAAGAGCGAATTGGCCACAAATTTCCTCAGTGTATCAACACAAAAGAAGACTCTGTTTTCATCTTATTAAGATGGAAAGGATCCGCAACTGACTCGTGCATCCTTCGAGATGCCATGTCACGACCCAACGAACTAAAGGTTCCAAAGGATAAAAGCAACTGCTATCCCACTATCTCATTCTTTTCTGTAATACCCTTATTTACATTATAAAAACAATCAATGGCATACCAAGGTATTGCTACCTTTGCGACGCGGGGTACCCAAATGAAGAGGAATTTCTAGCTCCTTGTAGAGGCCAACGATATCACCTCCAAGAGTTTTGTGGAGTCGAAAATGCACTAACAACATTGAAGGAGTTCTTCAACATGAAACATTCTTCTGTACAGAACGTTATTGAATGAGCGTTCGATCTATTGAAGGGTCATTGGACAATCCTCTGTGGAAATTTGTAGTACTTCATTCAATTCCAATGTTGCACGATTATGGCGTGTTATCTACTGCATAATTTAATAAATCAAGAAATAGAAAACGTTACATTTTGGACGATATGGATAAGGGTGACTCCAACTACGTAACGACTAGAGGTGACGACATCAACTACATTGAGGCCTCAAACGAATGGACTCAATGGAGGGATGACCTCACGGAGGCGATGTTTAGTGAATGGTAGTTGCTAACCACCAGTACCATCTTAGTTGTTGTAGAACCACGTTAACAAACTTATTGTACTATCCCGCTTGTGATTCACTTTTATATCAAATGTTTGCGTATATTGATGAATTTGTTTGACAACAAACCCACGTATACAATTTCCTTTTTTTTGTGTGTTTACTGTCTATCTATGTCACTTACACTTTTTTTCTTCCACACATTTGTCAGTATGGCAAGTTCGTCAAGAAACCTAAAGCATCTATGGACGAAGGCAGAGGAATCATGTCTCATTGACTGTCTTACTGACTTGGTTAACGCAGGAGGGTGGTGATCCAACAATGGGACCTTTAGACCTGGCTACCTGGCCCAGTTGATGAGAATGCTTGGGGAGAGAATGCCAAGAAGCAATTTGACATCGACCACTGTTATTGAAAGTAGGATCAAGTTATTGAAAAGAATGGTCCAAGCAATTGTAGAAATGTGGGGAACGACATGAAGTGCCTTTGACTGGAACGACGAGCTTAAGTGCATCATTGCAGAGAAAGACGTCTTCAATAGTTGGGTCAAGGAAAGAAGCTAGATGAATGCGAAGTTTTGCATCATTATGATCTACTAATGACGACTATTTTTTATTTTTTAACAAACGCATCTTGTAGCCAAAGGCCTACTAAACAAGCCTTTCCCGCATTACGAAAAGTTATCTTATGTCTTCGAGAAAGATCACGCGATAGAAGCCCGTGCGGAGACATTCGCTGATATCGTGTATAATGTGCTAGGCGGAAGCAAGGGAGTTCAATCAAAAGATGGATTGGATATGGAGTTTCCCACTATGTACAGCTTAGGAATGAACATGTCGCTTGAAGACATGATGGATGCACAACCTAGTAGGTCCGGCGACTGTAGGGCGGGTCCCAACAGGTCGAAGAGGAAGCACAGAGGGTAGACTATCGAAACTATGGAAGTCATTCGCGAAGCCATGGACTGTATGAATGATCAGCTTAAGGCAATCGTAGATTGACCAAAGATAGCAAGGCAAGAGGAAGAATTTGTGCTGCGTAAGTCATTACATAGTTGTAGGCTATCCCTCAACTCAATGTAGAGGACAATGCACAATGTATGATGATAAGGACACCAAAGTTGGTCGTCATGAAAGCCTTCCTTGACTTGCCCGATCAGATTAAGCTCGCCTACTTATTGGATCATTCTGTGCGATAACTCATGATTGTCTGTCCTTTTCAACTGCATTCTTGTATATTTTTTAGTTTTCTTTTTTCTTTCTTTTTCTTTTTTTCTTGTTTTGCCTCTGCATGATGTCTAATGTAATTGACTTTACCGTTTAACTTCATTCCTAATAATTATTTTATTTGGTATTTCGTTTCGTTTCAATGAAATCATGCTGACAGACGTTGATTTAAATCAATTTTTAACGTTACACAATTTCCCAATAGTGCATTTACTATAGCAATTTTAAAAAAGAGAGAGATAATTTGTTCGCACGTAATGCATCCATTAATTTATTGGCATGTAATGCTTACGTAAAAAACGTTCAAAATTGACATTGTATCTATGAAAACTAATAGAACATGTTTTTCAAAAAAATTTAACAATTATGATAAATTAAAAATAAGAATATTTATGTATTGGATTTAGAATATGAATTTAAAAGAAGAAAAAATACAAGAATACAATTTTAAGTGAATAATAAAAAAAAAATCATAATCCTTCCCTTAAACCATGATTATCATAATCCTTACTTTTTTCATAACCCAAGGATTATCATAATCATTTTCCTCCATATTCCTTTCCTTTTTCCAAACAACCCCTTAAATTAAACTAATAAGCGAGTCTATATCATATAAGCTAATCTACTATTGCAAAGTTGACAATTTTGAACTAAAGTATATAAGCAATAAAATGAAGAATGAAGAATGCAATCAAAACAACGATAGAAGGATAAAGAATAATAATAATAAACAAAGTTGAAGATCAACATGTATAACCTAGAGTGAGAATTAATTTTTAAAATGAAATATAAAAACTATCAACTTTAATTAACTAAACAAAAAAAACAACTAAAAAAATATAAAAAAATAGGTTAATTTAAAGAAATTGTCATAAATAGCAAATAAAATTAAAGCTATTTATAAAATATAGAAAAAAAAAGAAAATTATAGAGAATTTAGTAATGTGCTAGTAAATAGTTTTAATTTATTTGAAAATGCCTCTTTAATTTAATTGTAAAAACATTTTTTTCTTACAAACAAATCAATAAATAACATTTTACACAATTTTATTTTTCCTTTATGAACATTTTAGAATAAATATTTTTAAATATAAAAATACTACGCATGGATGATTAAAAAAAGTAAACTCGTGGTATAAAAAATGTATTATTAAACATTTACATCTTTTTTAATAAAAAATTAAAATTGATAGAATTTTAAGTTTTCTTCTATAACTATTTTTACAATACTGAACAAAAAAAAAAGTTTGTTCTCAATTCATGTATTAAATAATATGTCACATAAATATGGATCATTTTTATCATTTACTATAAGAGATAAGAATATTTAAAATAAAAAACTAAATTGAAACAATTTTTTTAAAAAAATATAATTTAAAATGAAAATTAAAAAGATACAAACTGTATAAATATCTTGTACAATAAAGTCATTAAAATAGTGAAGAAACTAACATTAAAACTAACATTTGAAATGTAATTAAAATAAGGGATTTTACAAAAGTAGCAAAAAAAAATAAATAATAGAGTACATGTCACTATATTTTTTAAATTGTAAAAGTATAAAATTTAAAAATCAATAATTATATGATTATCGTATGGTCCTCCAATAACCTTATGATTATCGTCTGATGGCCGTCTAATATTACTAATTTTATCATATTCGAAATATGAAAAGAAAATAGGTGTTATAAACTATTTTTTTCTAAATATTTTTGTCATGTAATTTTTCTTAAAATAATAGTTATATAAAACAACATTTCATTCAAATTAAAGAGTTTTGAATTTTTTTTTCTTTTCGACCATTTTATCCTTTTTATTTTTAATTACTTAGAGAAAATGTCACTTTCCTCAAGACCATACAGTCCTTTGTATTTTCTGTTAATTAAATATATCATTTTTATTCAATCAATCAATTTCATTTCTCTAAATAATAAACTATTTTATTTGTTAATGCTTTAAATTTGAATAAAAATTTTGATAAATACAACCAAATATAATAGCAGAGTTTGTCTTAAGTTTTCTTAGGTGACAAATAAGTTACTTTATATTTTATGCTTTATAATGATATTCCTTTTCAATTTATAATAACTTTAATAATTTTATATTTAATTAAAATTAATAATAGAATTTAAAAAGTTTTCAAAATCCATAAGTTTTCGTAACTTATTTAAATTTCTCCTACAAAATATATGAATGTTTGTCCATCTACATCTTTTTCCTACAACAAATTTGTTTTCTCTTTTAATTTCTCTTTCTTCGTATATTAGTTTCTAAGTTATTTTGTATTTCATGTTTGATAACACTATGTTGTGGACTTTGCATTGTTAAATGTTAATATATCTTGAAGAATATTTTAAACGTATCAAAAGTCTTTTATTAAAAAAAAATTCATGAATAAATTTATTGGAAATTTGTGAAAATAGCAAATTTGACAAAATATTTACAACATATAGCAAAATTGTCAACGTAAATTTATGCAATGGACTCTAAAATTAGGCCAGTTTCAACATTGAATTTCTCACAATCTACTTGTGTGTTTGGGTGAAATTAAGTTTCTGTTTTGGATCTATTTTCTAAGATGAGGCTGCTCATTTAATTTAAGTAAGGAAGGACTGAGTTTTAGCTATAGACTGCTTTGTAGAAGGAAATATTTTCATTTAAGTTCTGGATGTTATGTTTTTTTAAGCTTTAAAGTGGAAGAAAGATTCTGACCGAAAATGAATTTCTGGACATTGGAGGTTGTTGGACGAGGTGTATTCGATCAAAGAGGTTTTGGACAAGAAGAAATCGAACAAGCATTTCAGTCAAGGGTTTGATCTACGATGTGAGTTGTTTTCTTCTTTAAAGTTTTGTGATTCCGCTTTACTATTTTGAAAGATGATTTCAAATGATAAAGTGCTTCAAAAAGAGATTTATATGAAAATTTTATGTGTTCAAGCATGATTTATAATGTTAAATCTTGATTTGATGATTACGATTTCAATGCTATAAAACAGTTTTCAAACCATTAGTTGATTCCTTAAGATGATGCTAACTTTTATGTACACATAAAAAGTCAAGGCCACTATGGGGTGTACGGACCACATGGTGATAAAAAAAATGACTTATGCGTTGAAAGGAGCGTACAAAGCTTAGCAGCCTGAGCAACAAGGATGAATCTGTATGTTCTTGGATGTTGTTGATATAGTAGTCAAACTCGAGGTAATGAGACCAAGCATAGAGAACGATTCGGGATCCTTGGCGAAAGGAATGAATGTTAACTAATGTGTATTTATGTGAAATTGTTATAAATGTGTTTGTTAAGCATAATGAAAGGTTTATACAAAATGAAATGATTTGAGTTGTTTATGCAAAATGATGTTTATGAGAAGGTATTGCGAAAAATATTTCATAAAATCTTACTAAGACTTTTAGACTTACTCTTTCAATATTTATCTTCCAGGATTTATGCGATGAGGTCAAGAGGAGTGGAAGTTTGTGTTTGCTAGGCGAGAAGTTGCCAGACGTTTTAAGTTTAAGTGTTATTGTATTTTTTTGTTAAGTGTTGTTTTTTTATATTGTTGTATTAAACGCCTTATTGAAAGTAAAGTTAAAGTTTGTTTCATTTTTTCCGTGTTAAGTTCTTACCACCTAAAGTTTATTTGTTATGTTAAGTATTTTGACGATTAAGCTAAGTTAAGGAAGTTAAGACAAGTATTTTTGGCGTTTGACCGCGTCGATGCTCAAGTCATATTGTGTTTCGCGAGACAAGCAAACAGGTCTGTGAGACGAGGTGTGAGAATAATTTATTAGAGTTATTAATTTTATGCATATATCAACACATCAACAAAGAATTATAGGAAATTCCTATGCATCTATCAACAGCCAATTATATTAAACAATTTCTATGAAAATAACTAGTAAAAAAATGTTGATAGTATCTCTACCTAATCTCTAAAAATAGTTAGACCTAATTTTTGAATAGGTAATTACACCTCTCTTACTTCTTTTTTTTTCTCTCTCTCTTTTTCATTGCCTTCATTTTTTATATAAATACAATTTTGTTTAACATTTTGGTGTATATATACTTTTAATTTAATTAATAGCAAACATCGTTTTTGCGATTCTTCTTCTTTTAACCTTTACTATTGCTCTAAAATTCTTGCTCCAAGTATCTCTTCTAAGTATATTACATTTTTAATATATGTCCTCAGTTATTATTTAATATAGTCTTTTACATGTATGTGTAGTTTTCTTTTCTATACAAGCAAATCACCTATGTATGCATATTGAAGAAGGTGGAGGAGAATAATCTTACTTTTGAGGTTATCAAGGTTTGATTAATTTAGAGTTAACATGGGGCCCATGAGGTAAACAAATGTTTCTTGCCATAGTCCTTTTAAATAACCTATTGTTAGTAATTAATCCATAGGAATATTTTATGTAATTTTACCTTAAAAAAATAATAATAATTTTCTTGTTATTTAGCCTCACATTTAAAATTTAGATAAAAGGTTGCTAAAATTCTAATAGACAAACAAATCAAAATATAGCATGTTAAGATATATAGCAACTTAAAAAGAATATAAGATTTTTTAAAATTGAAAACAAAAAATTAAGATTTTCAATCTAAGATTTACTAAACTTCGATCACATGAAAAAAATATTTATAAAAAGTCAAAATTTATTTCTAAAAAAAATCAAATACACATTAGAAGAGATTTTTTAAATCATACTTTATTCTAACTACCATATAACTTAAATTTCTATAGTAAAAATGATAAAGTGACAAATTTTTATCCTTATTGATTTGGTTTTAGGTATTGCTTATAATTTTGCTACTACCTCTTTATTTTATTTTATTTTTTCTCTTAGTTGATAATTAAAAGTGCTAGGTATCACACTTCTCTTTTATTTTATTTTTTGTTAAAGGTTGTCCAGGAAGTTTCATACTAGTTATAAACTTATATTAGAAATATGCTTTTATTTCTGATAAAAGTAAAAAAAAAATAGTACATAATTTTTAATATATATATAATATAAAGAAAAAAAATTATTGGACTCTGGTTGAAACTTATACATTTTGTTTTCAACATTATGAAACACATACAAGGCACGTAGTTTAAATTCATGTGTTAATGTAGTGTAAATGTGGATTTTACAATTTTTCCTATCATTATTATATAATATAAGGTATATATTTACAAAAGAAGTAAATGTACAAAATCAGAAGTAAGTGAAATAAATATTATAGTAGAAATTAAACCAAAATTATAAGATAAGGTATATACTATATAACAACCTTAAATCTATAATTGTTTGAATATATTTAAAACAAACACAGTATATATTTGAATTAACTTCGTATATATTTGAAATAAATATGGAAACAAAATTTTGGTACTACAGTTATATATTGAAAATGACATTCACCAAATTTGGAGATTCATAAATTTAAGTTAAAATTCAAATTTCATAAAAAGGAAAATTGTAAGGTAAATTAGGAAAGAAATAAATCCTCCTCAATTGAATAGTTTTTTCTTTTATATGGATTTTGAAAATTTTGAAATAAAAAACTACCTAAAGCACACGATTTTCATATTTTTCAAGATTTGCGTCTTTTTTATAATTTTTTTAAAATGTTAGAAATCAGTAGAGGTATTATGAAAATTTTTAGCTTGATTTTTATGTAATATCTTAAATATTTTGTAAACTATATATTTCTTAATAATTAGTATTTAAAATATATATTTATATAGTAAATACTACTAAAACAGTAGAATACACATTCTCAATATATCTATAACATATCGTGAGAATATCATACATACATATTCTCACTTCATATAATTATATGCATTCTATTTGTCATATTTTTTAATGAACAATATATACTATAATATATCAGTAAAATATAATATGTTTGTTTTGTGATTTAAATCTCTTCTTATTTACAACATAAATATTTAATGACATATAATTCTAATAGTTTTTAGCAGGAGGGCCAAAAAAACATATTGTTTGTTCTTTTCTAACCAATATGTTCTTTGATTTATGTCTTTCAGTCATGTTTTTAATTTTTGTTGTTTATCGTATCTTTCGATCATGTTCTTAATTTTTTGTTTAATTACGACATGTTTCAGTTATCTTATTCATATTTTTGTTCAGTAAAGTTTTCGTCAACAATATATACATTTATATACCACTGTTTAATCTACTTCTATTATGTGATTTACCATATATATACATCTTATTCATATTTATGTTATATGGTTTCTTACATATATACTACTACTTATATTCAATAATATATCACTGCATACATAGATAATGTTATCAATATATA
>JBBPDI010000004.1:14684748-14700784 GCA_037974545.1 Cucumis variabilis
AAAAGAAATTACAAAAATGATAAAGAAAGAAAGAAAAGAAAACTATAAAATCAATTCATTATTGACATATCATTATAAAATTATATCCATCTACACTCTTAAACTTCGGGATTGTATGAACTCAAACCCTAAACTTTGTTAAGTATATGAATTTAAACACAACTTTGGTAAATTCATCACATTTTGTTCAGATAAACATTATGTGCTATGTTTAACTTTAAAGTAAACTTCTAAACTTTCAAAGTAAATCATTTTAGACTTGCAGTTAACATGTTCATGTTCTAAATGCTCATTTCCTTAACTTCACATTTGAAGGTTGCAAACATGTGAGAATTAAATTTATGGACCATTTTTAGACGTTATGTATAATGCATAGTCATAATGTATAGTCTAAATTCGTTTACTTGTAACAATTTAGGAATTTAATTGAAACAATTATATATTTTACATTATATTTTCTAAATTTGAAAGAAGGTTGTTGGGAGAGATACTTATCAAAGTTTGGAAATGAAATTGATACAATTATTGGTTCAATATTAAAATCAATATGCAAATTCGAAATTTTTTGTTATTAATATTTCTTTTCTAAAATATTATTGAATTAACAAAAAGTTTCGACTAGTACTTTTTATTATTGTAACACAAAAACTTCAACTATCAGACAGTCGTAAATTTTATTTTTTTTCTTCCTAAAGTATGTCCAAAGTATTTATTAGACATTCTTATTACATTGATTTTTCATTCATTTCTCAACTATTTTTTAGATCTTATAGCATTACAATTGACTTTAAACTCTTGAATGAATTTGATATCTATGGATCAAGTTGATTGAAATGCATTTCGTACTACGTGTCATGCTAGCTTAAAAATTCGAGAAGAAAATGTTAAAACTTTTCAAAATCATACAATACTTTATATGCCTAGTACACATTGAATAACTAATCTTATCATTAGCCTAATTATAACAATTTGAATCATACAAAAATTTAAGCTTGCAAGGTAAAATTAACATTCCTTAAACTGGATCAGAACTTTCATGCATACTATTCAAAGTTGAATTGAATTCAACATTGAAAGGGGAAAGAAAAGTGTATTTCCAAGATAACATTTTGCAAATTATAAAGTACATTTAAATAGGTATTAATCATCTAAAAGTCCAAAAAGAAGCATTATTTCAAAACTAAAGAAAAGCCAAAAGTGAATGAAAAATTTCATCAAATGATAAAAACATTTAGAAAAAAAATAGCTCATGATACTAATTTTTTGCATATTGCGAATACGACAAAATTAGTAATATCAGACGATTATTAGACGGTAATCATATGGCTACCAGATGGTAATCATAGGACTATCAGAGGGTCATCAATTTTATATTTGCTACTTTTACAAATTTAAAAAATGTTGTGACATGGACTCTACTATCATAATTTTTTTTTTTACTACTTTTGCAAAAGTCCTAAAGAAAATTATAATGTTGCTCTTGCTAACTAGAAGTCCCAATTCAACTTTATTATTTGGTACTTTTTGTGGGGTTTTGTTTATGCTCAAAGCAATTCAACAGTTGTGGATTGGGTATTGTTTGAGATGATCTCTACATTATTCTTACCAAAAGGAAAAAATAGATAATTTGAAGAACAAGAAATAAAGTTGAATACCTTATCCTGGTGACACTACGAATACAACCCACTTTGTAGTTGTTATAATCGTTCTAAAGTGCTACAAATAATTTGATCCTGATCATTCATGTCAAGACATCAGAGCGAGATATTCTATACAAAGAGTTTGTATAAGACCAAACCATGAAACGAATAGTCTCTTTTGTTAGCACTGTTACTAGAAGAGACTACTTCACCAGAATTATCATAGGTGACTTGACCTGATTCCTAAGTGAGTTATGGACACCTGCCTATGGAGGTAGTCCTTTGATCTGTATAGATAAGAGTGACCTATGTCCCTGACTTAACATGCCTACCATTTTGTGGATTCGTTTGATTTAGAGCTAGGAACATAGCTACATAAGAAGAATTTCTCTTATTCTCTATAAATAGAGTAAGTAGAGAAATTGCTTTCTTAAGGGTTAGAACAATGTGGTACCATACCCTCTCTTGGCCCAAGAAAGGGTGTCGCGCCATAGATACACAAGAAAGAATTCTCTCATTCTCTTATTCTCTATAGATAAATAAGTAGAGAAATTGCCCTCTTAAGGATTGAATTTAGGGTTGAACAATATGATGCCACACTCTCTCTTGGCCCAAAAGGAGTTCAGTTATATGAAACAATAACTTATTGTTCATTATAGAACACTACTACAAAAATTGGATTACTTGGCATTCATGCTGTGTTAAGTTGTAACGACCCGAACTTTTAAACTAAGCTTACTCAAAAAATAAATATCAAAAGACACCTTTTTGAAAAGAGGGTAAACTAATTGTTTTTGTAAAATTAAAATTTAAAAATGTTTGAAAGACATAAAATTTATAAAATCAATAAAAATAATTTGAAAACGTGACCCGCGGGTACTAACAATTTAAAGAAAACCAAAATATATAAATAAGATAAATCTTTAAACAAAATGTCTAAATGTCAAAATATTGAAAAACTGATAAATAAATGTGCAAGCAGAACTGAGTCCTCATATGACATGTCATAGACACTTCTTGTCGTTCGCCAACTTTCTAGTCTCTACCTTTTCTTGAAACATTAAAAATAGAAAATAGTGAGTATATAAAATATATCTAGTAAGGGACCCACTACTGGTCTCGCTAAGTGATTTGTTAAATTCTCATTAGAAACATAATAATAGTGTCGTGTGTTTAATGGAGCACCTGGGCGAGTGAGATCGTTGGAACAACTCTTATCGTGCGAGTGACTCGTAGGAACACCTCTTATCGTGCGAGTGATTGTAGGTAACACTCCATAAACATGTCTATAATATGTAGGTACACCCCTTATCGTGCGAGTTGTCCTGTCGGAACGTCCTTTATCGTGCAAGTGATCTTGTATACACAGTAAAATTGTCCCATAACAGTGCATGTGATCTATAGGTACACCCCTAAATCGTGCGAGTGATCGCGTAGGAACACCCCTTATCGTGCGAGTGACCCCATAGATAGGATCACAATACAGGTAGGGTAAAAAACTCTACAGACAAAGTTAACAGACACACCACAGTCTAAAGCATGTAGCAACATCATAAACATGACATGAATATAACGTCCTTAATCATGTGATTAATATAGCATGCGTCATAACATATCAGTCATTAACATCAACACATTATGCATCTTAGCTACATTAATGCATAAGGGAAAATACATGCAAGCTCTTAATTTTATGTTCAAAGGTTCAGTAGTAGAATCTCCTACCTGAGATTAGTTAAACGAAATATTTCCTAGCTGACAGTAAAAATTTTCCAATTAATTCGATCCCAAAATTGAGGTTGAAACTAATTCAACCTTGATGGAAAAAATCCATCACTTAATCTTCAAGTTTTGCTAAAGGGACCTTCCAAAGACATGCAACCAAAATCAATTTTAATAATAAACTTAATTTGAAAATCAATTTTAATAATGAACTTAATTTGAAGTCTCAATTAACCTTTAATGGGTATTAAAATCCAACCCAAAACACTGATATAACTTACCAATCTTAACCAAAACTGGTGAGGTCATAGCAGAAGGTTATCTTAGTGAAGAAGGTGAAGAACTTTTTCTTTTTCCTTTTATTTTTAATTTAAGCATTCCAATGTTATTTATAAATCCAAATAATAATAATAATAATAATAATAATAATAATAATAATAATAATAATAATAATAATAATAATAATAATAATTATCATTATATTGTTTCCTTTTCTTTTTACAGTTCCTTAAATGCACAAAATCTTAGACATTTACAACCATTAATAATAATAGTAATCTTTATTATTATTATGATTCTCTCACCAAAATATATAATAAACACATATATTTATTTAAAATTCTTATTCCATATCCTAACTAAATTTATCATTTGTTCTCGTCCAATCAAATCAATCATCTCTCTCTCATTAATTATCTTATTTTTTAACAATTATAGTTATATTATTTTTTTCATATTAGTTATTTATACAAAACCACGTAATTAGTATCACATTCTACCAAAAATCCAAATTCTTAATTAAATAGATATATCCATATATGCTCAATTAATTCCATTTCCAAATCAACATTGTTCGCATGAGATTTTCGAAAAAATTTGATTCGTGGTGTTGAACTAGTGTTGATGTTGTATTCTTGTTGATTTGATGCGATGTGGTTCGATCTCTAGAATTTGATCCTCTAATTTTCTCTCGACTGGATGCTTATGCTTGATTTGGAGAAAGCGGAGCACGTGATGTTCTTGAAGTTTGTTGAACGTCTACACTTGATTTGGAGAAGCGGAGCATGCAATATAATGTTCTTCAAGTTGGTTGATTGCCTACGCTTGATTTGAGGAAGCGGAGCACGTGATGTTCTTGAAGTTGGAGTTTTGGAAGATAGTTTGTATCTTCAAAGGAGCTTCAATTTTCTAGGGAAGTTGGAGTCTTGGAAGAAAGCTTGTATCTTCAAAGAAGCTTTAATCTTCCAGGATGGTCGACTTCAGGAGTTAGGGAGTCTTCTAGCTCTTGAGAGAATTCTCTCTAGACATTATGGAGTAAAAAATTTCCAACCCTTACAAATTAGGAGAA
The DNA here is from genome assembly GCA_037974545.1 of Cucumis variabilis. Classification (NCBI taxonomy): domain Eukaryota; kingdom Viridiplantae; phylum Streptophyta; class Magnoliopsida; order Cucurbitales; family Cucurbitaceae; genus Cucumis; species Cucumis variabilis. The sequence goes on from JBBPDI010000004.1 coordinate 14,689,459, forward strand.
CTTCTCTATTTATAGAGTTCTCTAATGGGCTTTATGGGATTAAGCTTGGTCCATGGACCAGACCCATGGACTCAATCATATGGATTTGGTTCATATTTACCCTTTGGGCTTAATTAAGCATATTTTTGGACTCAATTAAACTTAGTCCAGGTAAATAATATTTAATTGAACCAAAATAGTTAACTTGATCCAATGGTTAGGATGAAAACATGCAGTATTATCCGAATTAGCCAATTTATATTTTCGGTTTTTAATTTGGGACACATGTCAATTTTAATTAGTCCCAAATTTAATTATTTGTACTTTTCATCATTAATTTAATAAATGATGTGGCAATTTGTGATTGGTCTCAAAATTTCTTATCAACAAACATTTCATTTCAAGATCCAAAATCAACTCAAATTCTCAATTCTTTTAATTAATCAAATCTTCCCCAATAAATCACTTATTTTAAAGGGACATTTTTAAAATAGCAAAATAAATTAAAATATTTACAAGCTATAGCAAAATTTTAAATTCTATCAATGATAGTCCTCTATCACTATAGCATATCAATGACTATCAGTGATAGAATTTGTTATATGTTGTAAATATTTTATAAAATTTGCTACTTTTGAAAATTCTCCTATTTTAAAGTTTCATAAATTCCAACATGAATTATCTTAATTCAATCATTCAATTTTAACTCCTAACTTCAAGATAACATCCAAATAATTTAAGATAATCAATAAAAGCTCCATAAAAATTTGAGATAGTACATTTTTTCCAATAATTATATTTTAATATATAATTATCAATTTTTACTTTAAATAAATCTTATTCATTCTCTTTCCTCGTTTACTCAATCATATCAACCCCTCTCTTCAATCAAATCTCCCATCAAATCATCTTTTTATCTTCTTCTCAAAATAATTATCTTTTTACCAATAATTATATTTTTCAAAATATAATTATTTTTCTTTTCTTTCTCAACCAATATCCTTTCTCAAAATAATTTTCCAACAACTAATTTATCTTCACCATCTTTTCGAAATATAACATCTTTTCCAAATATAATTATCTTTTTCTTTTCCATAATAATTATATATATATATATATATATTTAATTGAAGAGTAAAATTTTTGTTGGAGATTTGATAATTATATACATCTATATATACATATAATTATCAAATCTCCAACAAAAAATTCACTCTTCAATTAAATAAACACCCAAAATTATTTAATTAAATTCAAATTCCCTCAAAACGAAATAATTTCTATTGAATGAAATCAAATAACGTCAAATAAATTAAACAAAACTAAGATAATTAACTTCAAAATTATCTAATTTTTTTGGCGTTACAATCTTCCCTTCTTTAAGAAAATTTTGTCGAAAGTTCTAATTCTCGAACAACTTGGGATACCAGCTCTCATGTCATAAAATGTCATAAATTTTGGTATTAGTCGAAAGAGTTTTGTGCTTCGAGAGGACATCATTAACCTTTGTAACATGAATGAAGTCAAAACGTTTACATTAGTGGCCTATATGATGTAAGTCAATTTCATTTGTTTGCATCTAAATTTATGTATCTCTTTTATGAGTTTAGAATATTTTGTAGGTACTTGTATTCATCTATTCTTGGTTCAAAGGAAAATGTACAGTACATCTTTATAGATCCGTCCCTCACCTCTTTCGGACATAACTCACAAGAATCTCGAATTCAAAACTTATGCAGTAGATTGATGGTCTTAAAAACTAACTAAACAGTTCTTGCTCCTTTTAATCCTGGGTAAGTCAAGTTATTTTATCAGTTGCATTGCAAAAAACAAGTACTTATACTTTATATAATTAGGAGTCATTGGGCACTGCTGGCCATAAATGCGTACGATGATACAGTATTCTACCTTGACTCACTTATGACAACATCAAAATCAACTATAAGATATGTAACCGACACGTAAGTTAATCTTCTATATCATTTAGGATTAATTCTTATGCATGTACAATATTTTAAAATTTGTTCAATCTTATCTTGGCAAAACAGAGTAATAGCGATGTTTCAGTCACAAAAGAACATTAAAAAGCCAAAAACAAACTTTATGGCGAATAAAGGCAAGTATAAACATTTAAAGCCATTATATTTTATAGACTACTAGCTATTAGGATTACTTCGTTATTCTACTTTGTTGATTTTATATCGTATCCTCTACAAGTCGGAAGTATCGAGTGTGGATACTATGTCATGAGGTTTATGAGAGAAATTGTGACTAGGGAAAGCATTGTCATATCTGATGCGGTATGTTATATATCAAACTATTTCTTTTGTGAGTTATAGTGAGTTAATTCATTTAATTTATTTTTCATATTTATAGATTGATACACATAGATCATACTCACAGGCCGAGTTAGACGTGGTGTGGGTTGAGTTAGCTGATAGGTTCGCACATGTGATTGTGACTAATAATTTGTGATTCTGAAGTAAGAACTTTTTTGTTGTGGCGCTGCTTATCTGAAACTTTATGTAGATAATATAGGTGATCCTTTTGAATTGTTCATATGGGGGGGGGGGGAGTTGGATTGGTATATATACTTTTTATTAGATTTATTATAGCTAGATAGTTTTCTGATAAATTATTTAATTAGGATGTTGAGTTGAATTCATGACAATCTAATGGAATTATTTTATATTGTTTTTGTAAATGTTATGAAATATTCATATATATGTAAAGTTTTTGAAATGATTATATATATATGGTGAAAGGTTTTATTTATATAAGTTTTGAAACTATATTTGATGAATATCGTTGGTCATATATATTTATGAAACTGTTGTTGGACAACTATACATGACTATGAGAGCACAATACATGAACAAAAATATAATTGAATTATATTTTTTTTAAAAAAAAATTGAAACATGCTTGATGGTTTTTAAATGATATAAAAGATTACATTCTTGACGGTTTTAAAATATCATAAACAAGTACATTCTTGACGATTTTAAAATGTCATAAACAAGGACATTCTTGATAGTTTTTCAATATCATAAACAATCAATTTATTGATGGTTATTAAATGTCATGAACACTCGAACACTCGACGGTTTTTAAATGTCATAAACACCCATATTCTTGACCATTTTTAAATGTCATGAACACTCTTACTCATACTCTTGATGTTTTTTAACTGTTATAAAAATATATATATTTGACGTTTATAAAACATCAACGTTCACTATTCTTGACGTTCTTGTCAACTGTCAAGAATTTTGGCTTTCTTGACACTGACTTCAATGATGGTTTTAAAATCGTCAAGAATAGTGATTCTTGACAGATTAAAAACGTCAAGACAACTTTTTTTGAAGTAGTGTTCCCAAGAAACCTATTGTTTCGCTTATTCTTGAGCAAGAAATGAGAAAACTTGTATTCAACAAGGATTTAGTAATTACGCAAGGATGAGAGACTTAGAATAGCATCTCACATGTAACGACCATGTCTCATCGCATAGAAATAGACATACACAACAACACAACGTGACAATCAAAATCCGTAATATATATTTCTACCAAGTTTTTGGTGTTGTTGCTGGAGAATTCATTTTAAAACTTAGAAATAGGGTTTTACTTCATTTAGGGCAAACCACTTAATTCTGGTTAATCATGCGTTTAATTGAAGAATGCGTGAAGAGGTCCATGGTACCAAAGTAATTAGTGATGCGTGGACTGGCCCCAGGATTGAGTGCATCTTTCAGTAAGTGACACGAGGAACCTCAATCGATACATTTAATTGCAAATGAAGTTGAGAACCTCAAATGCCTGAAACCTTAAATGTTTAATCTGCTGTAATTAAAAATCCTTATAAGGGGTCAAAGAAAGTGTCCACACGGCAAGTTTGGTAAGACTTGTATCTTAACTAACTACGTGATAAAAAGACCGAAAAAGATCATTTGAACATTGTGATGAACAATTGAAAGCAGAGGCTTATTGCAATGAACGATCGTGATGCAGAGAGTCATGCAACAAATGATCATAGAAGTTCAGGAGAAAACAATGCAGTTAGGTAGGAAATCAGGACCCAAACATCGTCTTAGGTTTTATTCTATTTCAATTTATGTTTTTAAATATCCATTTTAATTTTTATATTTTCAATAAGTGCGCAATGACAGATATACTAACCAACCCTAATGTATTAGCAAATATGGTATAAGAAAAAGAATTTGTAGATATTGCAAAATTGAAATCTAACTCTTGAAAGTTTATCGAGGATAAATCTATTACTAATAAGAGTTTCTTAATGATACAATCTATCCATCTCAAATATATTTTGATTTATTTGTAATTTTTTTAAATATTATAATATATTTAATTATTATCGATAAAAGTGTTGGTCATTTCAATAAATCTTAAAATAGGCATTGCTGTTGGTTTCTTTTTTTTGAAAAATTATAGTCTCCAACTATCTATAGATATTTTTATTAATTTAGAAATATATCCATATGTTATCTTTTGTTACATTTGAAACTATTTTTGTTATTTAACAATTTTCAATAAAAATTAATTTTAATTCATTATTCAAAGTAGGTTGGTTGAATTGGGAGAATTGAAAATGCATAAATTAAAATGGATAGAATTTCATATATGGAGATTGAAATTATGTTTATAACTTAGATTCTTTGAGAACACGCCATTACATAAAATTGCTAATTTTTTCCATTTTCTTTTCTAAATCTCAATGATTATATATCCTTATCACTATAAATAGTGTAGGTAATTGTAATCGTTGGTTATTTTAGGAATAATAATTAAGAATATAGCAACATTAAAAAAAATTGTAAATATATAAAAACTATCGTTGGTAGACTTATATCGATGATAGATTCGTATGGTCCATCAGTAATAAATCAATATTTACAACATGGTCTATCGATGATAGACTTTTATCATTGATAAAATTTAACAAATTTTGCTATATTTGTAAATTTTTTAAATGTTGCTATATAGTTAATTATTTTGAATTTAATTACTAAATTTGTAAGTATTCCTTTAGTTTACTTTTTTTTTCTTTTTTTTGCAGTTAAAGAGATTTTTTTATTTTTTATTATTATTATTTTTTTTTTGTCAAATGATCCATTTTATTCATTATGTTTTTCTTTTTATCATACATTTGAGTTTTGAAACTTGAATATGTGAACTAGAATAGAAAACCTGTACAATTTGGGAAGCACAATAAAATTTCAAATTGATCAAGTTTGAATTTGTGTATTTTTTCCGAGATGTTTTTGTCAATGTTCATCACATACTGTCTAAAAAGATTTTAAGTGTTAATCGAATATAAAATTGTTCCAAACCAACCAATTTATAACTTTAAAGTTTCTATTGACTGAACCGTTGTAATAAAAAAGGTGAAAATGTATTTTGTTGGTATAAGATGTGGCTATCAGTTTTTTTAACTGCTTTCTATTGACCATAATTCTATAAATTTTGCATCCCTTCATTAAGATGTAGTATCAATTTGTTTTTATATTACTTTTGCATCCCTTTATCTACGTAGTCTCTATTTATTTTTATATTTGAATAAAATTTTAAAATTTCAATGTTGACGAAAATGTCAGAATTTTAACTTCAGACAAAAGAAAATTATCGATGTCAATAAATATCACTACAAAATTTCAAAAAATAATAAACAATAAACACATTAATTATTTTAATTAACTAATAAATATTCTATGCTTTTAAAATAAGTTAAAATATCTACTAGGGCAAATATCAATTTATACTTCTAAACTATGAGTTGTATTAATTTAAATCTTGAACTAATAATTGTATTAAGTTAAATTCTAAATTTTGAGACTTGAATCAATTTAAACTTTAAACTATGAGTTGTATTAATTTAAATCTTGAACTAAGTGTCAAGTAGATAGCCAAAGTAAGGGTGGGGCCTTTTGCATGATATTAGCCGTTTTGAGGTTAGACTAAGCAGCCAAGGTTGTTTAAATAACCTCTAAGGACAAAGTTATGCGACCAAGCAAGGCATACCAGACATTTATATGTGCTTTGCGAGCAAGACAAGGACTAGGCAAGATGGCCATGTGGCCAAGGGCTTGGAGGCACGAGAGGAGAGGGTTTTGCGGGCAAAACTAGTGGCAAGAAGTGTTAAGGGATCCTCTATGCGTTGAGGCATGCCGCCTACTAACTCATGCAAGTTAGGTGTGGGTTATGTAAGATGGTTTGGAGGTTAGGCGGATAAAGGAGTGTCTTAGGTGTTTAGAGCCTTGTTGTTGTGTGGTTTCTATGTGTCATGACATGCAAACACTTAGGGGTCGTTTGGAGAAAGGGTTGGGTTATGATAAAATTAGTGTTATGATAACTTGTGTTTGGGGGAAGGGTTTATAAAGGTAGTATTATGATAAGATGTGTTTGGGGGAAGAGTTATGTGGGTAGGGTTATGATGGTGATATGATAAGATGTGTTTGAGGGAAGGATTATGTAGGTGATATGATAAGATGTGTTTGAGGGAAGGATTATGTAGGTGGTATTGTGAAATTTATTTTTTCTTTTCAAATTCATATTCTAAATCCAATATTTTATTTTATTTTCAACATTTAGCTTATAATTTTAAAGAACATCAATTTGTGAAAAAAAAAGAATTTCTAAGAATGAATGTTTTTTTTTTTTAGAAAGAAAGTGAGCCAACCAACCTAGGAAGAGCCCTAGAAAGACATGCCAAATCTATTAACGAAGAGAAAAATTACAAGGTTGTAAGGCTAGAGAGAAGCCTAGAACAACCTAATCTAACAAAGCTCTAAAGATAAGAGAAATAATAGAAGCGTCGTACTGTTTACAAGTCGAATGACGCTTAGACCAAACTCCTATCAGATCGCACACATCTTTCCAAAGGTTTACAATGAATTTTGACTTTTCCTTAAAAATTCTATTGTTTCTCTCCAACCAAACTGACTAAAGCCGAGCAGAAACTGCATTGAAGCAAATGACATTTCTTATGCTTGCTTGATTCAACTTGCTTAAAGATCTTCTTGGGGAACTCATATTGTCAATGTTTATGGCCCCCTAATTGCTTTTAAGAGTTTGTCCCAAATCATCTTTGTAACTTTACAATTCAGAAGAAGGTGGTTGAAGTCTTCATTTCTGGCGAAACGAAGAACATATCTATTTGGGCTTAGACATGATGATGGGCATTTCCTTTGGATGACATCCAACCTGTTGTTGTTTTTTGTGAAAGACAGTCCATATTAAAAATTTGCATTTATTTGGCACAGCTGAAGACCATAGGATTTCAAAGATTTTAAGGTTTTCCTAAGAAAGCGACTGGTGATGAACTTCTTGAAGAGCCTTTTGAGAAGAAGTAGTGGTACAACAATTCTCTGTTTAACTTCCATGTTGGTGTGCTAATACCTTTAAGCTGATTGGATTTGGAAGTAAAGGTTTTAAGTTGTTCCAAAGAATAACCTCCCTTTCATTTAGACACCTTCTAGGCTTGAGATCCCAATCATTAGAGTTTTGGTTCCAAACTTCTTTGATTGATGTATTGTTTGAATTGCATAATGCAAAAAATCTAGAATAAGAAGCCGTGAGAGGGCTTTTCTCATTCCTCAAACCATCCCAGAATGAAATGCATTCTCCGTCATTGATTTCCCATTTGATGTTGCTCTCAAACTAGGTCTTGATTTTAATTATTGACATCCAAAGAGCCCTTAGAATACAGTGCTTGCATCTCCAACGTAAGCTATGTATTTGGCATTGATGATTTTTCTTCATAGAGCATTTGGTTCCATGTGATACAACCAGAGCCATTTACATAAAAGCATATTGTTGGTGTCTTTTAGCTTTGGTAGACCCAAACCCTCTTTTTCTTTTATGCTTGTTACAATGTCCCACTAACAAGGTGGGTGGCATGAGCATGAGAACTTTGATTGTCCATATTTGACCCAGGGAAAATTCCTCCATATATTTTCAATTTGCTTATATATATAGTCGTTGGGGCTTTGAACACAAAAGGTTAATAAGTGGAAAGATCAGAGAGACTGGCCTGCGGAAGGGTTAGTTTTCCACCTTTTTATAATTGGGAGTATTTGCAAGTGTTGAGCTTTTTTTGGATTTCCACTTTGATATTATCCCAAAAGCTCATAGAATTTGGCTTGCCACCTAAAGGAACACCAAGATAGGTAACTGGGAACGTTTAAGCTCTTAGCCTTAAAAGGCCTTTCACAGAGGAGCACTGAGCTTCTGAGATATTGATTGAGCTTAAGGTGGATTTGTTTTGGTTTATTGAGAGGTCAGAAGCTTTTTCAAATAAATTTAAAGCGAACCTTAAGTTTGAGATGGAAGAGTCATTATCTTCAATGAAAATCAAAATGTTGTCTACAGAAAGAATGTGATTAATGCTGCAAGTGTCACATTGAACGTTACGCCATGAACAGACTTGGTGGAATTTAGACGATTCAAAATTGCACTGAGATAGTCTACGGCCAGAACAAAAAATAATGGTGATAAATGGTCTCCTTGTCTTAGCCCTCTTTTTAGAGTGATTCGGCCTTTCAGACGACCATTTATAATAATTGAGTATTGAACTTCGGTTATGCATGCTTTGGTCCACTTTCCACCATCGATAAGGGAAGTTCTTCTTCATTAGCATGAAATCAATGAATTTTCAATTAATAGTGTCAAAGGCCTTTTCAATATTGATCTTAATCACGTAGCCTTTAGTTTTGTTTGCTTTCCAGAAGTCCACTGCTTAATTAGCCATTAAAATTGTTTTTGTAATTTGCCTGTTTTTCACAAAGGCGAATTGGTTATCCACAATAGTATTTGGAAAAGTTTGCTTCAGTCTGTTAGCCAATGTTTATACAACCACTTTATAAAGCGAGGTAGTTAAACTGATGGGTCTAAAGTCAAGAGGTATGGAACAGTCTTTTTTATTTGCAATAAGGGTGATGAAAGTGTTGTTAACCTTCTTGTTTATTACACCTTTCGAGTGAAAGTCCTTGAGAAAGTCTATAATATCCTTCTTCAGAAAGGACGAAGAAATTTTGTAGAAATCGAATGGGAAACCATTAGGATCTGGCACTTTGTTGTTGTTGAAGGAGAAGATTGTATTTCTAACTTCCTCTTCCTCAAAAGGAGCACAAAGCATATTATGAAAATTGGCTTCAATGGGGTTCCAATTCAGATTGTCAATCAACATGGAAGGCTTCTTATTTTTACAATAGAGGCTCTTAAAATGATTCATGAAACACTTCACAATTTTTTGAATTGAATTGTGAATATTACCTCTATCATCCCTTATTTCGGTGATAAGGCTTTTTCTTTGTCTCGAAGTGCAAGCTTTGTGGAAGAAAGATGTGTTTTCATCTTCGTCCTTGATCCATAAATTTTTTGCTCTTTGGGACCAGTATCTAGCTTCATTGAAATTAAGAGAACCAAGCTCTAACTTGAGCTCAAGTCTTCTGGCACTGTCAGTTTCACAAATCAAGTAGTTAGCTTGTTTCTTGTCAATAGCTTCAATTTCCTCTTCCTAAGAAATTCCTATTTCTTTATCAATGTTCATTGATTTCTCGTCTTATTCCTTTTAGTATTTTTTAGGATAGATTTTTTTTTTCATGAAGGAAAAGAGAGAAAGTATAAAGAATGAGAGAGGGAGATGGACGATTTGAAGAAGGAAAACATGGAGAAAGTAGAAGAAAGGAGAGAGAGGAAAGGAGAGAGAGATCCGGCAGTGGCAATGGCAACGACAAAGATGAACGAACGGCTGGACGAATCTCCTCCTCTCCCTCTCTCGACCGATTTTTTCTTCTATTCGTTTTGCAATCGATTCTGTGTTGAGGGAAAGAAATAGGGTGGACTTTCCCCAACATCGTTGAAGACGTCACAAAATAACTCTAACGTCGCGGAAAGGGGATACAGTCAAAAAATCTCGCCACTTTCTGCGACGCAATGAGGCACTGCGTCACGGAAAGGGGATACCCACAGTTTGTTTGTTGCAATGTGAACCGCGCAACGTCGCGATTTATCCCCTTTCTACGACGTGGTGAGACACTACATCGCGGAAAGGTCCCATCATATTTTATTCATTAACTATACCACGACGTGAGGTAGATGTGCGTCGCGGAAGGGTTTTTACGGTGACGTGTTGCTTTCGACGTCGGCAAAGGGTGTTTACACCGATGCTTGTTTTTCACGACGTCGCTGTATGCATTGCGAAAAGTCCATATTCTTGTAGTGAGGAATTCTTGTTTATTGGTAGGACCATAAACAAGTTGTTCATTAGAGAAGCAATAGTATTTAAGGATTAGAGGTAACCTATGGGTAAAACGATAAATTGACCCAGCTGGTGTTACGAACACTCATGAAAGACTAACTTACTATTATTAAACTATATTAGTGTACATAAAAATATATCTACAGTGAGAAGAGTTCAGTTGCGAGTCTTTAGTAAAGTGTACACATAGTTAACGAATATTGATTAATGTGGTTAATGAATTTAGCCAATTAATCTCAGATCGTTGTAGCTTCTAATCTGTTTGTCCATCAGGTTCCCTTCCTAGCTCGTAAAGGGTAATGAGATTTATTTATATTGGTTGTAATTTGAAATGTTCAAATTTACTTTGAAAATTAGTTTAATATATAGGGATACATTAATATAAAGTTTATCAAACTTTATTAGATAAATTTAATTTTGGATATGATTCAAAATTAATTTATGAGAGATAAAATATTTGAATGAGTCCAAATATTAAATTTGAATTGGATTCATATTAAAATTATTGGTTGTGAGAGAAGTTTATTATCACACCTCGATCTAGAATACACCTATCCTAGTTTGAGGTATGTGAGACGCTTCTTAAATTTATGCTTTTCAAATTAATGATTGATGGAGTGTGCTTTCTTGAAAATTTAATAAAAATTTCGGCAGCACCTCCCCTACAAATTCAAACTAACCATACCTGGAAAGGGGAGACAACATCCTGTTGTAACTCTTAGACATATATTTCAACACACATCCCAAAATATTAAACAGTTACCATAACATTCTCATCTTAGCATACTTCTTGATTTTCTAGTAATTAAACAAAATGCATGTTTCTAAAACAAAACAAAAGTGTTAATTATACATTAACTAGCTAGCTCGTGAGGCCTGAACTTTACAACAGACCACGAATTCTTTCGGCACCTGAAATTTCTCGACTACCTGTGGGGAGGGGAGGGGAAAAAACATTTTAAAACAAAGGGTGAGTTTGGAGACTCAGTGAATGACAAGCTTAAGAAATATTAGACACATAATTACGCAATAAACGTTTACTCAAATCTTAGTATCTTTTGCAAAAATT
>JBBPDI010000004.1:14700884-14765575 GCA_037974545.1 Cucumis variabilis
ACAAAACTCGCCCCGAGTGATTCTTTTTAGTCTGCTAAGTTGAAGTCGTCCAGTGCGTAGTACTTTTTAATGTCAGCGACATTAAAAATGGGATGAATATGTAAATATGGTGGCAGTTCAATCTTGTATGCATTATCCCCTATTTGCTTTAGAACACAAAATGGTCCTAGTTGTCTGTCTTTTATCTTGTTATATATGCCCGTGGGGAACCGTTTCTTCTTGAGATGGATCATGACTAAGTCTCCTTCAGCAAAATGTCTTCTTTTTTGGTCAGATGTCTGTTTATATGACTGGCTTGCTTCTTTCAAGTGGTTGTGGACTTCTTCATGTAAATTTTGGATCTTCTCTACCATCTTTTCTGTTTCTAGGTCAGTATTGGAGTTTGTAGGCAGTGATGCTAGATCAAAGGTTAATCTAGGTTGTTTTGTGTATACAACCTCAAATGGACATTGCCCGGTTGATCTATTTCTCATATTGTTAAATGCGAACTCTGCTTGTGCAAGGGCTAAGTCTCACTGTTTTGGCTTGGATCCACTGAGGTACAGTATTAAATTTCCCAGTGTCTGGTTCGTGACTTCTGTCTGGCCATCTGTTTGTGGGTGTGCCATTGTACTATACTTTAGCGTTGTGTTAAACTTGTTCTATAGCGTTTTCCAGAAGTGGCTTAAGAATTTGACATCCCGATCAGAAACAATGGTCTTTGGTATTCTGTGTAGCCGGACTATTTCTCGAAAGAATAGGTTGGCTATGTAAGTAGCATCGTTTATTTTTTTGCAAGCGATAAAGTGTGTCATTTTACTAAACCTATCAACGACAACCATAACCGAATCATAGTGCCTTTGGGTCTTAGATAATCCGAGTATAAAATCAACGAATAGATCTTCCCAAATGGAGGTTGGAATAGGCAATGGTGAATACAAGCCTGCATTTGTGCTTGAGCCTTTGGCTCTCTAACAAACCGGGCATCTTTTCATAAAATTATTGCAGTATCTTCTCAATTGAGGCCAGTAGTACCTTTTGGAGACCAATTTGAAAGTCTTATCTTGCCCGAAGTGCCCAGCCAATCCTCCCGAATGAGCCTCCTTTAGTAGTGCTTCTCGAAGGGATGTGTGTGGGATGCACAATTGGTCTCCCTTGAATAGGTATCCCTCCATAATGTGAAAATCTTCGGCTTTAACATAGTTTCTGCATTTGGTCCATGCTTTGGAGAAGTCAACATCCTCTTCATACATCCTCGGTAGATGTTTAAAAGCTTTGATTTTTGTGGACAGAATTATGAGTAAGGAACTCTTTCGGGATAATGCGTCAGCTACCTTATTCTCCTTTCTATCACGGTGCTTTGTGAAAAAGTCAAACCTTTGTAGGAAAGAGATCCATCGCGCGTGCATCCGGCTGATGTTCTTTTATGACTAGAGGTATTTTAAGGAGAAATGGTCTGTTTGGAGCACAAATTCTTTGCACAATAGGTAGTGCTCCCACTGTTTGAGGGCTCAAACTACATAGAGCTCTTGTTCATACGTACTCCACTTCTACCTAGCCACACTCAGTTTCTCACTAAAGTACTCAATGGGATGGCCTTGCTGGGATAATACAGCTCCTACTCCAGTTCCACAGGCATCAACAGCTACCTCAAAAGGTGATGCAAAGTCAGGTAGTTATAGGACAGGGCTGGAAGTCAGTTTTTGCTTAACTTCTTGAAAACTTTGTTGCTGAGATTGTCCCCACTTAAAATTTCCTTTCTTTAGACAATCGATTAGAGGGGATGCGATGGTACTAAAATTCCTGATAAACCTCCTATAAAAGGATGCTAGGCCAAGGAAATCCTGCACTCCTTTAACATTTATTGGTGTCGGCCAAGACTCTATGGCTTCTATCTTCTTGAGTTCCATGCCTACCTGCCCTTCTTTAATTAGAAACCCAAGGAAGACTATTTCTCTTGTAAGAAACACACATTTCTTAGGATTAATAAACAATTCTGCTTCAATCAGAACTTGGAACAACCTTCTTAAGTGCTGGATGTGATCTTCAGTGTTGCTACTGTATACGAGGATGTCGTTAAAGTAAACCACTATGAATTGGTTTAAAAAAGGATGCAACACTTGATTCAGCAGCCTTATGAAAGTGCTTGGTGCATTAAATAAGCCAAAGGGCATTACCAACCATTCAAATAGACCTTCATTTGTTTTAAATGCAGTTTTCCACTCATCCCCGAGCCTGATTCTTATTTGATGATAACCACTTCTTAGGTCAATTTTTTAGAAAACAGCAGCCTTGCCTAATTGATCCAACAGGTCTCTAATCCGTGAAATAGAAAATCTGTATTTTACAGTGATCTGATTGATGGCTCTACTATCTATACACATCCTCCAACTTCCATCTTTCTTAGGTGTAAGTAGAGCGGGTACTGCACAGGGGCTTAAACTCGGCTTAATATGGCCTTTGTTAAGCAAGTCTTCAATGTGGTCGTGCAGGATTTTATACTCTTCAGGACTCATCCTATAGTGAGGCAAGTTAGGCAGTATTTCCCCTAGGATGAGGTCAATTTGATGTTCGATGTTACGAACAGGAGGCAACCCCTGTGGTTCTTCTTTTAGTCGAGGAAACTCTTCAAATAGATGCTTTAATATCAGGTTAATAGCCTCGTCTTGCTCCTGAGTTTTGTTACTGATTACTAACGCCAACAAATCTTGCTCTCTTTCCTTCATCATTTTCTTTCCACTCACCGTTATGAATAATTGCCCTTTCCTCTTCGGCTTTACTCCTTCCATACTCCTCTTTGCCAATGGGAGAAGGACAACCTTTCTCCCCATCCATTGGAACTCATACGTATTCTCTCTCCCCCTATACAGGGTTTGGGTATCATGCTACCAAGGTCTTCCAAGCAATAGATGACATACATCCATGTCGATTACGTCGCACACAATTTAATCCTTGTAGTTGTTCCCAATGGAAAGGGGCACTGTATATACCTCACTAATTAGAGCTTCTCCTCCCTTCTTTACCCATCCTATCTTATAAGGATCGGGGTGTTGAGCTATCTTGAGGTTAAGGACAGCCATCAGCTTTCTTGCTACTAGGTTCTCACTACTTCCACTGTCAATAATGACATCACATACCTTGTCATTGATAGTATATCTCGTTTTGAATAGACTGTGGCGTTGGTGATTTGTTTCTTCCTTTGAAGCAATCAAAATCTTTTGGATAACACAGGAAATCTGTTCCCCTTCATCTGCCTCAACCAATTCTTCCTCTCCTTGCTCTTCATCTTCCCCTTCGCTTGTATCATGGTTGTCATCTTTGGCTAAAGCTACAGTCCTTCTTTGAAGGCAATTGTTGGACAGGTGACCTGTATCTCCACGTAGAAAACACTTCCCTAAAGAGGGTCTAGTGTAGTTGTTCAGGTTCCTGCCCTTTGCCACAACTTTCTTCCTTTGTTTGCTTCTTGCGCCTCCATTTCTTTGCTTTTCTCTGACAACGACTCCTTTTGCTGCCCATCCATCTTCTTACAATACGACTGCTTTCTGGAGGTATTTACTTCCCACGATCCTCTTCTGCTGGAGTTCTCCAATCGTGCATTATTCATTTCCTCTACAGTTTCTGCAAGGGAGATGTCCTCCGACAGAAAACGGAAGGGTTGAAGCTTAACTTTTTCTTTGATATCAAATCTTAATCCTCCCACGAATCTTGCAATCTGATGCTGTTCATTCTCACTCAAATTGTTCCTTGCACTTAATCTGTGGAACTCCTCGATATACTCTGCCATAGTTTGACTTTTCTGGCGGCAATTTTGATATTGATTATACAGAGTCTGCTCATAATTCGGTGGAAGAAAACATGCCTTCAATAATTTCTTCATCTTCTCCCACGATTGTATCGGAGGCTTGACAAACTTCTATCGATTCACTTCTAATTGATCCCACCAAGCCGAGGCTCCTCCTCTCAACTTCAGGGCTATCAGGTGCACCTTCTTTCTCTTAGGAGTATCCATATAATTGAAGAAATTTTCTGTGCTCTTGATCAAATCCAAAAAAAATTCAATGTCACGTTTACCATTATACACCGACAGATCAATCTTCATTTTATAATCATGATGAGTTTCTCGTTGGGCGTCCTGCCCTCGGTAGCCTTGGGCCACTCGGAATCCTCCTTGTTCGTTCCAGATATTCCCTTGCTCATCTCTACTGGAGGATTCATGATTCTCTTAATCTGGCCACTCATCGTAGTTGTCTGGGTCGTCGTCGTCCGCGTATCACTCTGGAGCATTCACTGGCCTTCTTCTTTGATCTCCTCTTTGGTTGGGGAAATTTTTGGCATTCCATCGTGCTCGTCGGCCTCCTCTGTTTCCTCTGTTTTGGTCAAAGTCTTCAAATATCGCCGACGCTGGAGGTCCGTCAATTCTTCGAGCTAAAGTATCTAAAGTGTTCATTACTCTATCCATTTTGTCACTCAAATCTCTCAAGGAAGCTTCAAAATTCAGCAAGCAAATTGTGGAAGTCCTCGATGAGAGTGTGGCGATCTCTTCCACCTCTTCTTGTTCGCCGTCATTTCCCACAGTAGGGATTTCTCTTCTTCGGCCGGCCATTTTTCGAGGATCCAAAGCTGCTCTGATACCACTTGATGTAATTCAAGTTGGAACTAATTTCTCTCAAAATGAATTCTCCCCCTTGCCTTAATCGAGTAGGGTATTTATTGATGTGTATGAGTTTACAAGAACAAATTAGTTAGAGCTAATCAGTTTAACAGTTATTTGGTTTAAGCAGAAAATAGAATAACAATCTTAACTGTCTAACAGTTTTGACAACTAGACTGGGGACAACAAGCTAATATTAGTTAGACTAACAAAATGATTGTTTAGTTAGCTGCCTATCTTTCAGTATTGCATCACACTGGACTTTTGTTTTTGTAGATTAGAGATATTTCATTGATAAAAAAATTCACACTGGCTTTTCTAACAACTTATCACTTTTTTTCCCTAGCCTTTTGCTTTGATTTTTTATATAGGACTTAAAAAATCTAGAAGCACATGTGTTGTCAACAACTAATGGTTACTCCCTAAATGTATTTGTGGTGGATGAATGGCCTATTGTGGTATTTTGGCCTCCTCCACCCGTTTCAAATTTGTGGCTATGTTCTATATATTTTTTGATAGATTTAGGATTTTGGGGGGGCTTGATATTATGTGTTTTGTTGGTTGAATTTTCTATGATTTATTAGTACTTCACAAGAAATTTTTATTTTGTTTTTAATAGGTATTAATTTCTTAAGTTTTTTAGTTTAAGGATTTAATTTGACAAGGTTAATATTGAATTGACTATCAAGTAAAGAGTGAATATTAACTTACCTCTATAAATTAGTACGAACTATGTAAGTGTGATTTGTGATTAGTATGTTATGGATCACAATTTGTTTTCAAGCTTCTAACTATCTTGCTATTATGCTTCCAAGTGATAATTAACTCATTTTTAATTGGTGCAAATTATGAAAAAAAAAAATTTGAATGAGACATTAGCAAGTTTGGTGGTTATTGCTATCCCTTTTAGATTGTTCCTCCTAAAAAACTTCTTTACAGGTTGGTGCTTCTAGCATGGTAGTTTTACGTAGTATTTGGCAGACTTACTGGCTCAATAAGCACTTGGATGCCACAGAAGACATCATCGATCAGCTTGCACGAAGCCTATTAGAGATGGAAGATAAGTTCAATGATTTTGTGGAACTGTTTGAGGGAGCTGGTTGGGATAGTCATCAATTGATCTTAAAGGTACCTAACGATATCTTAATTGATGTTTTTGAGTTTGGTACTTCTTGAAAATTTTAGGTTTCGAGGATTAATTAATTTTAGAAGCTTAGGATCTTGAAAATCGAGACCATAGCTTTGCCCGTAGAAACTAAAAAGTTTTTTTGGCCTTTGGTTTACTTTTTGGTTCGAGGAACTAAATTGGACTCTTAAGCCAAGTTTGGTAGAATCTGATTTGACAACTTTCTCTCTTATTTTGGTTAAATTAAAAGTTAGTGAATTGTTTATAATAAACTCTTGACATATAAAACAAATGTCTAATTAATATTAAGTAGGTCTTTAAAGTTTAAAGAACATACTTTTTCTAATTATGCATCTCTATGAACTATGAAAAAATCTTTTAAATTAAAATTAAGAATGTAGTCCTATGTTCAACAAATGAAATAAAGTACAATAATTGATTGAAATGAACTATTTCAAAACCACTTAAATATCTTAAAGTTCTGAAATAATTCAGGTCAGTAAGATTGATAAAAGTAGAATACTAAGTCTTGTGCTTCTATATTTTTTCCTCTTCTTTCTTTTTTTTTTCTTTGCCTCCTTCAACAATAAAGTATTTTGTGGTTGTTAGCTGTTGGTTTCTAATTCTTCTTTCTACATTTTTGTCTCAATTCATTTTTGTTCTCACTGACTTAACCTCATCACTTTTGTTTGTTTATATCTAACCACATATAATAAAGTTTTAGCATTACCTTGTTTTTAAATTTACTAATTAGAAATAACGTAGCATCATATAATCTATCTATGATATTATTTTTCACAGGTCTATTTTCATCAATATTTTCATTCTGGCTTATTCTTGCCATGTTTTATTGTGGTTGTTGAACCAAGTTTTTTATAAAGAAATATCTAGCCAAATGTGGATGCTTTTTTCAGGTAAAAATACTTCATGAATCTTCAACCCTATCGCTCATTTCTGTTTTCTGTGTTTGTAGGTAAATTGATTGGATTGTTTTACTACTTAGTCTACTTAGGAAAAAGATGGCAATGTCTCCTGAAATGTTCTGTTGTTTTTGCCCTCTACCTATTTTTATTATTTTGCATTTATGACCATTAGTTGCACATTATAGCCCGCATACGTATTTTTGTAATGAAAAGATAATATGCTTGAAAAACTAAGTTCGTAAATCGAAACTTAATTCTTGATTGCTTATGCAGTCTAATGTTGAAACTCTTGCTCTTTTCTACATGCAGGAAAACACTTGTTAAGGACATGTTATGAAAGAATCCCGAGCATAGACCAAATGTTAGCTTTTCCTCATATTTACATTTTATAGACTTTAAAATTTTTCATATTCGACATAGAGCTAGGTAAAACAATATCTTCATATGGTAGAAGTTTGGGCTATTGTAATTAAGTATGTAATGACTAAATATATGTATGGTTCAATGATATATACAATTTGTTAAAGTATTAGTTCTTTGATGGAAAGTTTGGGTTGATCCAATTCTTTAATTAATATGCGTAGTTTAGCTTTGTGTAATCTCAAAGGCTTTACTTATATGTGTGTGAATGGACTTCAAAATAGGTGCAATATAATTATATCATATGAATATTTCAAATTGTACAATTTTTCATTTGAAAGAAAAAAAAGTCTTGACATGCAAAACGTGTCAAGAATAAACAAATTCTTGACGTTTATAAACTGTCAAGTATAATTTTACTTGACATGTAAAAATTGTCAAATAAAAAACTCCCTTATTCTTGACATTGGATTACTAGGCGCATAAAAAGCATCAAGTAATCTCATATACTTTATGTTTTTTACCTGTCAAGTATAATTGTATTTGACGCTTAAAAATTGTCAAGTAAACTTTTCTTATCCTTGACATTGGATTACTTGACGCATTGAAAAGCGTCAAGTAAAAAAATACTCGACAGGTAAAAAGCATTAAGTATTGCTAGTTTTGTAGTAGTGATGCGCAAATTTAACAACTTTATCCAGAAGCATATTTTGTTGGATCCTCCTCTCAGCAACAACAAATTCACTTAGTCAGATCTTATAATTAATCGAACTTGCTCAGGATTAGATCACTTTCTGTACTTGAAGCATTGGGAACAATCTTTCAATCAACACTTCTTGAGAACTCTCACAAGAACCATTTCTGATCATTCTTGAATCAGAATGCTTACCTTGGGGCCTTGCTCCTTTTAGGCTTAATATGAACACTTTGAAAAACAAAGATTTTATGAAAAATATAAACAGGTGGTGGGAGAGCACAACTTTACAAAGTTACCTAGGATTCGTATTTATGGAAAGATTAAAGATTTTGGCGAGACTCCTCTGCAATTGGCAGCATACAAACAATAGGTAATCTATCACAGTTAGAAGGGACCTAATGCAAGAAATTGAAGCTAATGACAAGAAAGAAGCTAACAACTTGATTTGTGAAATTGACAGTGCCAGAAGACTTGCGCTCAAGTTACAGCTTGGTTTTCGTAATTTCAATGAAGCTAGATACTGGTCCCAAAGAGCAAAAAATTTATGGATCAAGGACGAAGATGAAAACACATCTTTCTTCCACACAGCTTGCACTTCGAGACACAGAAAAAGCCTTATCACATAAATAAGGGATGATAGAGGTAATATTCACAATTCAATTCAAAAAATTGTGAAGTGTTTCATGAATCATTTCAAGAGCATCTAATGTAAAAATAAGAAGCCTTCAATGTTGATTGACAATCTGAATTAGAACCCCATTGAAGCCAATTTTCATAATATGCTTTGTGCTCCTTTTGAGGAAGAGGAAGTTAGAAATACAATCTTCTCCTTCAACAACAACAAAGTGCCAGATCTCGATGGTTTCTCATTGGATTTCTACAAAATTTCCACTTGTTCTATTGGAAGATTTCTACAAAATTTCTCATTGGTTTCTCATTGGATCTTAATCCTAGTCTTCAACTAATCTGGAATCCAACTTATCCACTTGTTCTATTGGAAGGTTTGGAAATACTATAGTTCAAGGTTTACAAATTTTTAGTTACAACTCTTTTTTAAAAAAATTACAACCATCTTACAACTCCCAAAATTGAATTTTTAACTCCAATTTATGCATGTTTTAGGCATTTTAAAGATATTTTATAGTGATTTTAAACATGTTTTAGCATGTTTTTAGTTATAATATTTTTTTAACTTCAAATCAATTTTACGCATGTTTTAGCTTGCGATTTGTTTGTGATATATTTGCGATACGAAAAAACAGTAGCTAAAAACTCATTAAAACATGTGTAACTTCACCTTAAATCACATCTAAATCACTTAAAACAATTACAGTATGTAATCGAGATTCTAAAACTACCCTAAATAACCTAAACAAGAATGACGTATTTTTAAGTTTGAAAGTTAAGAGATGTCTATAAGATGTTGCAAGATTAAAAGAAGTATCTAAGATCCTGTCTTAATATGTCTAAAGTCGTCCTAAATCACTTAAAACACATATAAGAATGATTTGGAGTTGACCATTTCGAAGTTGGAAGTTGGAAACTTTATGTGAGATCTGAGATGTTGCAAGAAAAAAAAAAAACACCTAAGAAATATTTACAACATGAATAAACCAACCCAAAGTCATCTAAATGTTCATACAATTAAAATGGTGGAAAGGGAAAGGAGGACAATTTTCATTGAGAAATTAGGGCATGAGGACAATTTTCGCATTTCCCTATTTATTTATCTCACTTTTTGAAATGTTATCCTACAACTTTTAGACTCCATTGAAAATGCCTTGCTCTTAGTAATTACCCAATGTTCATCATCGTATTGACATTTTAATAGAATACTTTTATATATATATATATATTTTATCAAGTTGGTGAATAAACATTTCCATTATATTGTAATTTTTTTTATAAAAATAAAATATCAATAGTATGTGTATAATATAAATAATTAAAATGTTAAAAAAAAAAGATAACAAATAGAAAAATTATCAATTTACACTCTTGAACTATGAATTTGGATCAATTTAGATCCTAAACTAATAATTGTATCAACCTAAACCTAAACTTTGGATGTTCTATTAATTTAAACATCAAACTAATAATTGTATCAATTAGACCAAAAACTTCTATAAATGTAACAATTTAAACCTCAAACTTACATGATTCTATCAATTTAAACTCTCCATTATGTTTTATTTAGATACATTTCTGAAAGTTTAGAGTTTAAATTGATATGTTTATGAAAGTTCAGAGTTTAAATTGATACAACTATTAGATTAAAGTTTAAATTGATTCAACTCTCAAAATTTAGAATTTAACTTAATACAATTATTAGTTCAAGATAAATTAGTACAACTCATAGTATACAAGTATAAATTGATATTTGCCCTAGTAAATATTTTAACTTATTTTTAAAAGCATATTTATTAGTTAATTAAAATAATTAATGTGTATTGTTTATTATTTTTTGAAATTTTGTAGCGATATTTATTGACATCGATAATTTTCTTTTGTCTGAAGTTAAAATTTTGACATTTTCGTCAACATTGAAATTTTAAACTTTTATTCAAATATAAAAATAAATAGAGACTACGTAGATAAAGGGATGCAAAAGTAATATAAAAACAAATCGATACTACATCTTAATGAAGGGATGCAAGATTTATAGAATTATGGTCAATAAAAAGCAGCTAAAAAACTGATAACCACATCTTATACCAACAAAATACATTTTCACCTTTTTTTTATTACAATGGTTCAGTCATTAGAAACTTCAAAGTTATAAATTGTTTAGTTTGGAACAATTTTATATTCGATTAACACTTAAAAATCTTTTTAGAGAGTATGTGATACATTGACAAAAACATCTTGGAAAATATACACAAGTTCAAACTTGATCAATTTGAAATTTTATTATGCTTCCCAAATTGTACAGGTTTTCTATTCTAGTTCACATATTCAAGCTTCAAAACTCAAATGTATGATAAAAAGAAAAACATAATGAATAAAATGGATCATTTGACAAAAAAAAATAATAAAAAAATAAAAAGGTCTCTTAATTGCAAGAAAGTAAAGTAAAGAGATACTTGCAAATTTAATAATTAGATTCAAAATAAGTAAGTATATAACAACATTTAAAATTTTTACAAATATAGCAAAATTTGTCAAATTTTATCAATGATAAAAATCTATCATCGATAGACCATGTTGTAAATATTGGTCTATTACTGATAGATCATACGAATCTATCATCGATATAAATCTATCCGCAATAGTTCTTTTATATTTATAATTTTTTTTAAATGTTGCTATAATCCTTAATTATTATTCACAAGTAATTACAATTACCCTAAAAAGTAAACATCTAATAAGGATATATAATCATCGGGATTTAGAAAAGAAAACGGAAAAATTTTGCAATATCTACAAATTCATTTCATTATACCATATTTGCTAATACATTAGGGTTGGTTAGTATACCTGTCATTGCCCTCTTATTGAGAATATAAAAATTAAAATAGACTTTTAAAAACATAAATCGAAATAGAATAAAACCTAAGACGGTGTTTGGGTCCTGGTTTCAAGTGGATGAAGTGGAGTATTATAATCCACTCTATATTTGAACTCTAATTATAATAGTTGAAAACTATTTGAAGTTTAAAGCTATTATAATCTACGACTGACTTATTATTTCTTTCTAATTCTTTGCCATATAGTGGTTGTTATTCCCAACCTAGACTAAAGTAGTTCGTACAACAATAGATTGATAAGAACATATACTAGACTTGATCGTAGTCAAAAGGTTAGGAAAAAGTCTGCATCTCAAATGCATCTCAAATACATACTACAGTAACCTATAAACTATAATAATGAGTTCGAACACCCATAAAACATATTTAAATAAAGAAAAATTTACATGTATTAAAGGAAAATGAAAGCTCAATGAAATATTGATAGAGGAGGATAATGGAGATGAGTTCTGCACGTGTTTGAACAATTTAGCCACCAAGTTATGATTGTTTTGAATCAGAAACAAGACAGGTAGAAAGAGTCTAAGACAGAACACTGTTGTTTTCAGACTATAGGGATACTAGACTTAGAAGACTATCTTTAGACTTTTGGGGAAACATAAATTGACACTAAAAAAAAAAGAAGAAAAACAAACAAAAAAAGAGTGGGGCTATTCTTTTCCTTCTATGACATTAGTTTTCCCTATTGGATCATTTGACCCTCTTCAATACGAAACCATCCTCACCCTTCATCTGTTTTTGACACGTACCACACATATCGACACTACCAAATTCTGTTCCACCAAAACTTTACTTATTAATAAGTAATAATATAATGCATATTAGGCAGAGAGTGGAAAGTTATCCCATCTACTTATTCCCCCATTAAGGTTTTTTTTAGCTTAAGATTCTCCCTGCACATTTTTATAGTTGTTTTTTCACGTCGGTCTCAACTCTTAAAGAATTTATGCCTCGTTGACATGTCAAGAAGTTGAGTTCATAGCTAATAGGTAAATAAAATTTTGACTACTTTTGGTGTGTTTTGGTCATCTGTTGGTGAGAAGTATAAGTGGACTAGAGACTCATACGAGTATGGGAAAGATTCTCGTCTCTTTCTTTTACTCTTATATTTCGTTATATCCTTATTTGTTTCTTTTACTCTTATATTTCGTTATATTCTCATTTGTTCAAGTACAATGTAACTGACAAACTAATGGTAAAGCAAACCAAGCAGGGGAAAAGATTTTTTTAATCCAATTTTCTATACATAGTTAACTACATACTAAACTTTTTTTTCCCTCTTTTCATTTTTCATTTTTGAATTCTTATTACTGTGTGATTAGAGTGGGCTGTACAATAATGGGTGCCATGGTTCAAGTACTGCTTTTCTTTTCCCCCTCATTTTTTCATATTTTAGAACTCTTTGTTTTTTTTTTTTTCCAGATTTTACTGACTTTTTTCTACAAAATGGTGTTACTATAAAGCGGCTATTCCATGTCATCCGAGTGCCCAATATCAGAGTGAAATAGAAACCCCTCCTTATATGTATATGTTTTCATATCCACATGTATTTAACTAATCATGTAGCTCCTCTAGGCACAATCCAGAGCAGTTAAATGGAAGGGAAGGTAGTAAAGTCCAGGTTCAAAAGGGTTTGTGTTTTGTGGGAGCAGCATAGGAAAGAGGGACTGCTATAGAGATGCAGCCATTGATTTAGCTCAGGAGCTGGTACTGCTTTGAAAACCTCTCTCTTAATATCGCCCATTCACGAAAGCCTCTATGTCTTTCTCACTTTCCCCCTTCCTCCCTTTCTGCGTGTATATACAATTATGCTGTTGTTTCTCTATGCAGGTTTCAAGAAGATTGGGGCTTGTTTATGGAGGTGGAAGCATTGGGCTAATGGGTCTGGTTTCACAAGCTGTTCATCATGGTGGCGGCAGAGTCATGGGGTAATTGATCGAAAAAGCATGAATTTCTATTCTGAAAATGGTTTGATGTTTCAAAGTTTTAATTTTACATCTGTTTGTTTAATTTGGTTGGGTTTGATTGATTTGCAGTATCATTCCCAGGACATTAATGAACAAAGAGGTTAGAAATGCCAATATCCTAATTTGTTTTGGGTAATTGAAAATTCAATCAGCCAAAACTTAACTTGTTATTCTACAAAATGATAATTTCTTGGGGAAAAAATTACAGATAACTGGAGAAACAGTGGGGGAGACAAGACCAGTAGACAACATGCACCAAAGGAAGGCAGAAATGGCCCGCCATTCAGATTGCTTTATAGCCCTACCAGGTCCCAACCATTACCTTTTCCCTTTCCTATTCAGAAACACAATCCCGAACTTCTTTTTTACATTTCTTTTCATAGTCCCTTTTTTAAAAAAGACCCCTGATAATGGGTTTCATTTTCCCTTCACTGCACTGATTTTCAGGTGGGTATGGAACTATGGAAGAACTGTTAGAAGTCATCACATGGGCTCAACTAGGCATCCACGACAAACCAGTAAACTCTACAAAAAAATTACCTCATTAAACTCTGCCAGAAAGCTTTGTTTTGACCTCACGACCTTTAAGTTTGTTGTGCAATTTCTTTTCCTCAGGTTGGGTTGCTGAATGTGGAGGGCTACTACAACAACCTCCTCACTTTCATCGACCAAGCAGTGGATGATGGTTTCATAAAACCATCACAACGAAACATCATAGTGTCAGCACCCAACGCCAAGGACCTGGTTCAGAAACTAGAGGTCAGTCATTAAGTCAGACATTTCGTCGAACAGTTCATCAGCAACTTCTAAATTCTGCGATTAAAAAGTAAACAGAGTATTTGACTAATGATGATCATGAATTGGTTTATTTAGGACTACGTGCCTGTACACGAGGAAGTGATGGGCAAAGCGAGATGGGAAATTGAGCAGCCACAGCAACAGAAAAAACAAGTGGGGTTCGAACCCAAAACTTTCCACGCTCAGATCGCCCTGTAAAGTTGAAACATGAAAAGAAATGGAAAAAAGATTGAGTGAAAGAAATGGAAAAGAGGCGTTTGATGATTTTGGGTCGTCGTCGTGATCATAATCATCATGTTACCAATTGTTGTATAATTGGATTGGATGTAAAAAATGTTCACAGAGATAAGATTGACCAAAACACTGAAATCAGTGGGACCTTCTACTCTTTTGCTTGTAAGCTTATGAAATAGTATCATTAAGATTAAGACCAAAAATGGACCCCATCCTTTTCAGCATCATTTTTGGTATTGGTATCTTTTTTTTTTTTCTTTTTTCTTTTTTTAAAAACACATTATTTCAAGTTTTAACTTTTGTAAAATAACAAATCTGGTTGAGGATGAGAAATTTTGTTGATAAAGTTTATAGTTTAGGTAGTTCTAAAAATTCATAAATTTTACATCACAATGATTTTCTACTAAATTTCCTATTTTAAAATTGATTAATTATGTCTTATCAAATATATTTTAAAAGAATAATTAAAATTCATAAATTATTTAAAGTAATTTTATTAAGGTTTAGTTTTTATTTGATTCCTATTTTCAAAATCTATCGCTCACTCATATTTTTAATAATGCTAGATTTTAGTCATTAATATTACTAGAATATTTTGATAATGTAACAATTTTATTCATAGGTAAAATGTTCTTTTTAAAAAGCAAAAATAGTAAATGAAAAAAGAAACTTAATACACTTTGGAATTCAATGCTGAAAATAAAATATATAACCACAAAAAAATAAAAAAAAAACTCTTGCTATTTTATCAAACATGTCAATTTTCTCTTTAGAAGATTTAAAAATATATCACATCCAAATTTGCACCTTTTTATTTTTTTCGTTGTGGAGCATCATCATTTTGTGTGATTCTTTCAAAATTTGGATGATTATAACAATCCACCCAGAAAAATAATTAGTTCTTCCTCTACTACAATTAAAACCTCAATCACAATTGCCAAATTCACAGCATGAGTTCAGGAATAAAATTGTACCAATTGGTTAAGATTCATGATTTTTCATTCACCATTATTAAAATTTACAACATTCACTTCGGGAGATGTTGGTTCATTAGTTAACTGATATTCATGATTTTTCAAACAATAATTCATTATTTCATTCAGTCATGAGAAGACATTAGATAAGTGTATATTATTTTTCAAAGTATTTCTCTCAATAATGCTACTATAGGAGCATATCTAAAATGTAGAAATATTTTTCTCTAACCTATTGATTTAAAATTTTGAATCCTGAAGCACGTCTATTTATAATGAGCTTTAGAAATAATAATTACTTTATGATCATATTTTTGTGGTATCTTAGTGTATTTGCGTATCCAACATTAATGATAAGTAATCATTACTAATAGTATCAAATACTAGAAATTGTAATTTTGTAATAGTTTTCAAGCTAAAGCTATTATAAGATATTGTAAATATATCAGAAATTTAATATATACCATAGATGAAAAATAATATTTTAATTATGGTGAGTAGAACAAAATCGACATAACTTTAGGACCTACCTTCAGGGGAGAAAATGATAGAAGCTCGGGTTGATAACGTGTTGTAAAAATGAGGTACAAGAGAAATACTTATATTGAAAAAATAATATATTAAAATAAATAATATATAATATATAAAAAAATAAATATGAAAATTAAAAAACAAAAAGTTATCCAAAATTGATAAAATTTTGTCAAATATGTATTTTGCATAATCCACAAAATTCCACTATTTACAGACAATTTGACAAGGATAGGATGGATTGCATTGCACTGAAGATTAGTATTTTCAAGACACGACAGGGTATATGGAATGTAGAGAAAGTGGCACATGATATTTGACACTAAGACATAATGAACATCTATTTAATAATAGGAGAATTTTTAAAAATAGTAGATTTTATAAAATATTTACAACCTATAGTAAATTCTATCACTCATAATCATTGATATGTTATAGTGATAGAATCCAAATTTTTGCTATAACTTGTAAATATTTTAATTTATTTTGTTATTTTAAAAAAATATCCATTAATAATATTTATAAGGGGCACTTGCAAAAATAACAAAATAATTTATGATAATAAGGTCTATGTCACTACAATTTCTAAATTGCAAAAGTAGCAAATTTAAAAGGGAATAACCCTCTAATATCCTTCCGATAGTTCTCTAATAGCCGTTTGAGAGCCATTTGATATCATTAATTACTTATCATATTTATCTTATTCGCAATATGCAAAAAAAAAAAAAAAAGTTGCTATGTGCTGTTTTTTTCTAAAAAAATTTGTCATCTGATGTAATTTTCCTATTTATAATACGAATAACCTTATAATGTTTTTCATGATATTTAATACTAAGGTATAATGAACATCTATTTAATAATATTTACAATATGAATAATCTTATAATGTTTTTTACTTCTACATAAGAGGTTTTTTAAACATTATAACAAAATGGTAAAATATTTGCATTGCATAGAACAATTTTGAAAACAAAAAAAGCCCACAAGCCCACAATGGAAAGTACCAAAAATGCCTCAGCCAACATGCGATTAATTGACCACTCGTGCACGTAATATATTTGGTACACGATCTTGTACCAAGATCGTTTAGATTTAGCTACCCAAATCTAAACGATTTTTTTTCAACATTAATCCTTCAGATTTGACTACACGATCGTTTAGATTTAGCTACTCAAATCTAAACGATTTTTCTTAAGATTTTTTAGTACACGATCGTTTAAATTTAGCTACCCAAATCTAAACGATTGTGTACCAATATCCAAATCTAAACGACTTTTTTCTAGATTCTTTGGTACACAATCGTTTAAATTTGGCTACCCAAGTCTAAACGATCGTGTACCAATATCCCAACAATTTATTTTCAAGATCTTTTATATTTGTTAGATTTTGTACACCAAATCTAAACCAATATCCAATGATTTTTGTTCAGATCATGTACTAATTTATATTTGGTACACGATCCTGAACCAAATAACACTTTGAAAAAAAAGACAAGACAATCCTGATTTCAATCAAATATAAAAGAAAGAAAAATTGTAGAATAAAAGAAGAAAGACTATGGAAAGAAAAAGAAAAATTGCAGAAGAGAAGAAAGAAGATGGAAAGGAAAGATCAACCAGGAATATTTAAAAGAAATGGCCAATGTAAGGCCCAAATCGTAAAGTTGCCTTATGCAATAGTACTACAAGCAACGAAGACGACATACGTGATTGGAATTGGACCTCTTCTAGCCATCAAAGATAATAATCATTACAGCATGGGCAACCTCCACCACAAAATGCTATAAATGGAGGAAATCTCAGCCATTTTAAGGTTGTTCTTACCATAAGCTTCCAGAGGAGAAAGATTAGAGGAGTCATGGGGTATTTGAAGATTCAAAATCAATCGGAATCCAACAAGGGACTACAAGCTAGTGCAAAGGAGAACTTTGAGTAAAATGCTAAACACAGAAGTTAATCGTTGTAACTGTGAATGGTTATTCATAGTAAAGAAGATTTCTAAACATCGTTAAATAAATCCTCAATGTGCATCTTTGAAGAATTTGTTTATATGTTTTCCCCTTAAGTTTTTAAATTTCAAAATACACCGGTTTAGGCATAAGTTAGACTTAGTATATGTTGAAAGGAGATGATCACAACACACATTAGAAATGACAGTAACATGATTTAAAGAGCGTTTTGTAAATGATTTTCTCGAGGAATTAAATGTATCTAGAAATATTCCTTCTGAAATTTGTGGTTATGAATAATACTTGTGTAAATCTAAATATGTTATAGTGTATTTATTATTATTTGAAATGGGTACATGAAACTTGTTAAGAATTGAATTAAGATGACTCTTGTCCAATATGCGATATGATACTCTATTTCTATCGTGTGATCAGGAATAGAATATCATATTCATGTTGTGTGATCTTAGATAAGAGGCCTCATACTTGCTGTATAAACTAGTATGAGATGCTATTTACTTGCTGTGTGATTTAGCAATGGAAGATCCTCTACGGGTAGTGAGATTGGCAAAACATGCTAATGGCATTGAGTTTACTCCGTATGATTGCAACTTGACAAAAGAGTGCAGTAAACGCTTGAGCCAATGTGAGGGTACAAATACTTAATTAATTTTGCGGAATGATTCTGCAAACTTACCTTATGGTACGCGGGAAGACACGTGACACGATGACTTGTAATAACGGATACAAAAATGATTATGATTTAAATCACATGGTTTTATGGTGGCTCAATTTAAATATTGCCTATCTTTGATGATTTATGTTTAATGGATAAAAGATCCCACTCACTAGACATTTTCGTCACTCTTTTTTTTTTTCACGACTGTTTTATCCCCTCTAGGTAGCAAAAGGCATCCAACGTTGAACTTGCTATCTTGATCACCTACTGTGCCTCCTTGATCACACCATTTTGGTAGTGACCACTATTAGCTCACATATAGTATAGAAGCTAGACAAGAAAAGTTTAAATGTTGTTTAGTTGTATTTTGTTTTCTCAAAAGAATCTTTGTATTAAATACCAAATGTAATCCATTATTTTGAAAATCAATGAAGTTGTTTTATTCCACTCATGTTCGTATTTCACGTTTAAAATTATTGATTGTATTTATCTTTGCTTTCTAAACATTCAACGTTTATCTCTGGAGCTAAGTGTTGAGGGTTTAGGTAGCATGCCTCTCCTTAGTCGCAGAGAGTGACTTTAGAGGCGGGTCATGACAACTGGCTTCAGGGGCTTTATAATTTTATTATATGAATCGTAAATATTTTGGTATTTTGTTATATTTAGGAAAATTAACCTTTACATTATGCGTTATTTATATAGGAGAATGGTATTAAAAAAAAATGAAAGAACGTGTTTAAAAAATAAACTTCAGTTAGGAATTTAAAAGGACGTTCTAAAAGCCAAAACATATAATAATAAACAAAAAGAAAAAAGAAAAACGAGAGTGTGATTTCATTACTCTAATAGACCCCCCATAGCAAAGGTGTATTCACGTAGAGATAAAAGTGGGAAGAAGAAAGAATGAGGGAGAGTTAGTTAGTGATTTTCTCTGTGTGGGCCCTTAGGAGTATGACTGTTAGAGTGGGGCAAGTAATTCTCTTAGTGTTTGCCTATTTAGGTATTTTGAATGTGGGGGGTCGGTATCTTTTTACGAAATGATTTTGGTATAAATTCTCATTAGAGAATTGGGGAGAGATTGGGGAGCTTTCAAATCCTTCCCCTTAGTTGATAAATAAAATTGTGGCTAAGGCCTTAACAATTTTGGTATCAGAGCCACCTTTTCTAGAATGGTTGGTAAGATGAAAGCTCGAGTAATCGAATTGGAAGACAGTTTGGAGGGAGTAACCACAAGGATGATTGAAATAGAAAGTAAAGTAGAAGCAAAATTTTTGCAAGCAGAAGAACGCCAATTAGTATTTGAAAGGAAGATGGAAAAGTAGTTTGCGGAGTCAGAAATTCGAAGGACAATGGCCGAACAAAAAATTAAAAATAATCTGTCAAAGTTGAGTGAGGACATGAAATTATTAATACAAGGGATGAGAGTGATGGGAAGTGCTTCAAAAGGATCCACGTCTAGTGAAAGAACAATTACAGACAAGGGAAAGGGAATAAGGGATGAGGAACCAACTTATGAAGAACAAAGCAAAGTGAAAACTAACCTGGTTACGAATGAAGGAATCGGAGTGCCTTGTGCACCAAACCAACGGGAGATACCCCTATTCAACATGAGATTAAGGAAGTTAGAGGCACCAATATTTAAGGGAGAAGAAGAAGAAAATGTGGATGGATGGGTACATCTTTGGAGCGTTATTTTGTGGTGAACAGATTGACGAAGAGAGATAAGCTGGATGCTGCGGTTCTTTGCTTGGAAGGAGAGGCGTTGGATTGGTATCAGTGGAAAGATGATTGAACGAAGATTAGTAGTTGAGAGGAATTTCGGCAACTTTTATGGGCAAGATTCAAGCCATCTGATCAAGGGGATAAGCATGCAAGTTGATGAAATTGTAGCAAGAAACCACCGTGAGGGAATATCGACAACGATTTAAACAGTTTTCGGCCGACCTTAAGGATATGAGTGATGTAGCCCTAGAAAGTAAATTTGTGTGTGGGCTAAGGGACGAAATCCAAAGTGAAATTCGTAAATTGAATCCAGTAGGCCTAGAAGTAAAAATGTTAATGGCCCAAGTAATAGAAGATGACCAAGCAGTCCAATTAAAAAGGATACAAAAGGGGGGCGGAAACCCTAATTAACGATAAAGCATCAGGGAGTGGGCCGAATGGGTCAGGAAACCAAACCGGGTCAAAAGTAATGGACCAGGTTGCAACATCAAGAACTATTACGATTAATCCTAGCTGAAATTCGTCTTCATCATCGACAACAATCACTTCCCCTCACCATTCTAATGCGAAGAACTCGATGGCTCAACCTTACCGCCGAATGACTGACAGTGAAATGAGAATGAAGAAGGAAAAAGGGTTGTGTTTCCGATGTGACGAGAAATTCAATTTGGGAAACCACTGCAAAAGACGAGAATTAAATATCATTGTTATTCAAGAAAGGGAGGACATAAGTGAGGAACTCGATAAAGTAACATAGGAGACTGAAGTTGAGAATAAGGAAGTCAATACTGAGATTGCAAATTTGTCCTTGCATTCGTTGGTAGGTCTGAGTTCTCCTAAAACCATAAAAATAAAAGGTGAAATCAAGAATCACAAAGTTGTCATGTTAGTTTATGGAGGAGCTACACATAACTTTATTTCAGAGGAGGTGGTCAAGGAATTAAAAATTCCAGTGGATATCTTAGATGCTTATAGCGTTGTTTTGGAAACCGGGGGTGTAGTTTGAGCAACAGGAATGTGTAAGGATGTGAATCTGACAATCTCCAATTTATCAATCACTAATGATTTCCTTCCTCTACCACTTGGGAGTGCTGATGTCATTTTGGAAGTTACGTGGCTGGAAACGTTGGGGAGAGTAATGTTCGATTACAAGTTATCAGAGATGGAATTTTCATTAGGAGATTTTTTGGTGATTCTACAAAGGGACAGAGGCCTCGTAAAATCACAGGTGTCACTATTATCAATGATGAAGACCTTTGAGAAGGAAGATCAAGGAGTGTTAATCGAGTTGAGTATAGTTAAACAGTAGGAAGCGGAAGAGTCGAAGGATAATTTAGCAGACTGTTTGAGGAATCTAAAACCCAAAGTTCAAAGAATTCTTCTGTCTTTTAGTAGTGTGTTTGAACCAAGTAATCAATTGCCACCGCTTTGCGATCATGATCATGCTATTAAATTAGATCCAGGGGTCCGAGCGGTGAATGTGCGGCCTTATTGCTACCTCCAATTCCAGAAAGATGAGATTGAGAAACTAGTGAAGGAAATGTTGTTAGCTGGAATTATCCAGCCAAGCAAAAGTGCCTTTTCAAGTCCGGTGCTCCTTGTAAAGAAAAAAGATGGTAGCTGGCATTTCTGCATGGATTACCGAGCACTGAATCTTGCCACCATACCAGATAAGTATCCGATTCTCATTGTTGATGAACTATTAGATGAATTATTCTGAGAAACCATATTTTCAAAAATTGATCTAAAGTCAGGTTATCACCAGATTAGCGTGCGAGTTGCCGATGTTCACAAGACGACATTTTGTAGTCATGAAGGGCACTACGAATTTCTCGTGATGCCATTTGGGTTGAAGAATGCTCCGACCACTTTTCAATCAGTAATGAATGACATTCTCCGCTCGTACTTACACAAATTTGTTTTGGTTTTCTTCAACGATATCCTAATCTACAATAAGTCATTAGAGGAACATTTGCACCAATTGGCAGCGATTTTAGAAACGTTAGTAGCTCATAAACTAGTGGCAAACTTTAAAAAATGCCAATTCGTAGTAGATCGAATTGAATATTTGGGCCACATTATCTCATTCGAGGGGGTGGCAGCGGATCCAACAAAAATAGCGGCTATGGTTAAATGGCCAGCACCCAAGAATGTGAAGGAGTTACGAGGTTTTTTGGGTCTTACAAGTTATTATCGAAAATTTGTGGCAAACTATGGTTCCATTGCACTACCCTTGACACAATTGTTAATGAAAGGAAAGTTTCAGTGGAATGAGTCAGCAGAAAAAGTGTTCCAGCAGTTAAAATCTGCAATGATGTCGGTACCGGTGTTAGGTATTCTAGATTTTACCCAAGGTTTTGTGCAAGAGACTGATGCTTCGGGTGTTGGTATTGGGATTGTCCTAATGCAGCATCAACGTTCAGTGGTGTTTTTCAGTCAAGCTTTGCCCATTACCCATAGGTTTAAAGCTATGTATGAAAGGGAACTTATGGCAATCGTCCGGGCTGTTCAAAAATGGTGCCCATATCTATTGGGTAAGCCTTTTGTGGTGCGTACGGATAAAAAGAGTTTGAAGTTCCTTCTTGAACAATGAGCTATCGGGGGAGAATATCAGAGATGGATCGCTAAACTGTTGGGGTATGATTTTGTGATTGAATACAAGAAGAGATTGGAAAACAAGGCAGCTGATGCTTTATCACGATTACCACCGGTATTGGAATTGGGTTTCATAAGTGTTATGGGAGGGCTAAATCCTTCGGTTTTCATTGATCAAGTGGCTGAGAACTAAGCTCTTAATAATATTCGATTATCCTTAATAAATTTCTTTATGCGTGAAATCATTAGTTTGCATGGATGCCCTCGAAGTATAGTGTCGGATCGTGATCGCATTTTCACAAGTCTATTTTGGGAGGAGTTGTGGCGTTTGTTGGGAACTCAGTTAAGACGAAGCAGCACTTACCATCCCTAAACATATGGTCAAACTGAAGTTTTCAATCGAGGGATGGAGACGTATCTATGATGTTTTGCTATGAACGCACCTAAACAGTGAGCTAAATTGCTAGCTTGGGCTGAATTGAGCTATAATACAGCTGTCCATACGGCCACATTGATGACCCCTTTCGAGGCTCTATATGGTCGACCACCTCCCTCTATAATACCGTACGTAAAGGACTCGAGTTCGATGATGAAGTAGATCATTTGATGAAAGAAAGAGATGAAATTCTGGGCATTTTGAAGGCCAATCTACTGTAGGCACAACAACGAATGGTCAAATACGCCAATGTTAAATGACGGGAGGTACAGTTTGAGGTAGGTGATTGGGTTTACGTGAAGTTATGCCCTTACCGACAGTCCTCCCTCAGCCATTCTAAGCATCCCAAATTGGCCCCAAGATTCATTGGCACATTTATGGTTGTGGCACTAATTGGTCCGGTTGCATATCGTTTGGCCCTTCCCAAGGAGTCACTTATTCACCCGATCTTTCGTGTTTCGGTTCTTTGAAAGGTCATAGGTTCAAACAGGCCTCTATTTCCAATTGCAAAAGATTTGACTGGGGATTTGTCGATGCAATTGTCTCCGGTAGAGGTGTTGGGAGCTTACAAAACTAGAGAAAAGGAGGACAACTTAGAAGTCTTGATCTGTTGGAGCGATGGTACACCTGAAAGTGCTACATGGGAACAAGCCACTCTTATTCAAGAACAGTTTCCTGAATTCAACCTTGAGGACAAGGTGGCTCTTTGGGGAGTGGGTAATGATAGACCTCCCATAGTAAAGGCGTATTCACGTAGGGATAAAAGTGGGAAGAAGAAAGAATGAGGAAGAGTTAGTTAGTGATTTTCTCTGTGTGGGCCCTTAGGAGTATGACTGTTAGAGTGGGGCCAAGTATTCTGTTAATTCTCTTAGTTTTTGCCTATTTAGGTATTTTGAATGTGGGGGGTGGGTATCTTTTTACGAAATGATTTTGGTATAGATTCTCATTAGAGAATTGGGGAGAGATTGGGGAGCTCTCAAATCCTTCCCCTTAGTTGATAAATAAAATTGTGGCTAAGGCCTTAACATACTCTTCTGAATAATCTCGCAGTAGGAGATGAAGGTAATGATCCTAATTATTTTCAATCACTAAAACAAATATAATCCAAGTTAACTTAGAATGGAGCAAGCAAAAGACAATGACACACATGACGTAGAGAAAGGAAATCACAATTTCAAACTCAAAATTGTTCAATGACGCCAGGAAGAGTCTAAGAGAAGAGGTAAATTGGCGTCAAGTTTTTGCGAGAAGAAAATTAGGGGGACAAAGCAATGCACTCGTTTGACGACCTGTTCAGTGAGTGCTTTTTCCATTTGACAAGTTGTTCACCAACATCCAGCGGCCTAGCGTTTACGAGAAGAAAATGGGAGTAGGGTCTACCGAGAAGAAAATTAGGGGGGTTTGTGTGGGAGAAAGGGGGAAGGGATGGAAAAGAAAAAAGAAAGGTTTATTTATTTATTTATTTTTATAAAAAGCTTATGCCCACATTATCTGCGTCACCATATATATACATCTTGCGTCACCATAAATATGTATAAAAAATGTGGGTTTTTTGCCAAGTATATTACGTTGGCAAATATTTAAAATATCTTTCCACACACGATACGTGATCATAAACTAAAATAAATGTCGGTAGAATACAACTTAAAAATGTTTCTTACAACCACACAACTTTTTTCCACGTATATATTTTTGTCGGCAAAAATGATGATGTGTCCATGCAATAAACAAGTTTTTGCTCATGTCTATATTTTTATCACAAAAATAAAGATGTGCTCACGCAATTAAATTACGTCGACACATCATATCTTTGTCCACAGTTTTTTTATGTTGCCAAAAAAAAATTATTGGCAAAGACCAAAATTCTTGTAGTGTTTTCATAAAAAGTTTCACAAAAAAAAAAAGAAAAAACACATCTAGAATAGCAAATGCATTATAAAATATAATTATATATTATAAATGTAGATATTCATAACCTACATAAGTTACTAAATTGTTATATAGCTACCATTCAATTCCAAGTTGTAAAATCCAACCTATTGAATTCTATATTATTGTAACTTATACCATCACATGTCTAATAAATAGAGGTGTATGGTGCCTTTGTAATACACACCACATTTGAGTCCATTGTCTTATCTACTTCATCTCTTCTCTATTCTTCTTTTTGTGTTTTTTACTTTGTTCTTTATTTTATAATAAGTTATCAGCATGAGTCTCTGCTACTTTGTAGATTTTGTAGAAATTGATTTTGATTCATGTTAAAGACTCGCTAGAATTTTCTCCATAATTTTTTAGGTATTTAGAATTTTGTTCAAGTATGGTGAATATTTTAATTTTGGTGAATTTGTCATATATGTTTGTATTTACTGTATTCATCATTGATCTTCTCATCACCATCATTATATATTTCTTGAATTTGAACACATAAAGTTCAAAGAATACGATCAATACTAATCTACTTTAATCATTTATGTAAGTTATGTGTTTGCAAATTGATTGTTAAAATATATTTAATACTAGATTTTATATTTGATCTAATAAAATTGTAAAACTCATACATCGTGCTATGTATTGTTAAATCTTGAGTTATTGGCCTGAAAGACATTTGTGAGTTTTTAAAAGAAAATCTTTTAGATCTGTTACTTTGTATTTAAGTGAATTAGACTGTTGTTTGACTCAAAGTTTCTCAATCATATTGAATTTGTTAAGGAATACACATGTTGGATTTCAAGCCCCAATCCTCTGAAAATTTACTTTTTATTAATCAAGCATCTTCACATATTATATGTGTGCACGAGTTTTCATCACAATCTTTTTACGTTGATGATAAGCATTTCATGAATTATGGGTAATATATATATATATATATATATATATAAGGAATAAAATTTATGTTCCAGAAACTCAAATAACCTTATTTTGAGTGATCCAAAATAGAAAAGATATTGAAAATCAAATATTTATTGAATTTTTAGTTAAATCTTATAGATTTGTCAAATATGCTATATCATTTTAGATGTATGTTCTAAATGTTATAGTATTATTTAAATTAAGGTAGTAAATCATGTCTTATTTTTAAATATAATTATTATATTTGAAATATTTGATTGATATGTTTTCCTAATAAGTTTATATTTTCTATACCTTTAAATATGCTTGTTATATATATAACTAAAGTAAATATTAGGATATTTGTTTTCTGAATTGAATTGCATTCCTCTTAACAAAAATTGTGGTAAAATTTATTTTATTTTTCAAATATATATTAGAATAAATATTCAATATTATCTTTAATTTTATTTGTTTGTTTGTCATGCTTATATTGGAACTTATTTGATTGTTGAATATATATTTAAATTATTCTCATGTGAACATTAAAATTTTATATATGGTGATTATATATAGGTTAATTTTTATAAATATAACAAACCAAAAAAATATTTATGGTTCGTGTAATAAAATGAAAAAACCCATGAAACTGCCCAATTTTTAAAAAATATTTTCGGTTTGTCCTTCTATTTTTGTCTCTTTCCATTGTCTTTTTCTCTTCTTCTTCTACATTTTTTCTTTTATTTCTTTTTTTTAAATTGTTATTTGGTTGTTCCAAGTATAAAAGATCATGAAAAAAATTGTTGAGATATTGGATAGCAAAATCTAAACGATCATGTACCAAAATAGCCAAATCTAAACGATCATGTACAAATAATCTTTAAAAAAAATTTTAGATTTGGGTAGCCAAATTTAAACGATCAAATCTAAATGACTGTCTATCAAAATAGTCCAATTTAAACGATCATGTATAAAGAGTCTTAAAATTCTTTTTTAGATTAGTGTAGCCAAATTTAAAAGATCAAATCTAAACGATTTTTGTTCCAAATAAAACGATCGTGTACCAAATCTAAACGATCATTTTTTAAATATAAGCCATTGTTTTTCAAATATAAATGATTGTGTTCCAAATATAAATGATCGTCTACCAAAAAATTTTGAAAAAAATTGTTTAGATTCGACTTCAAATCTAAACGATCGTGTAGAAAAGAATAGCCAAATCTAAACAATCGTTTCTCAAATATATTATGCAGATAGATGTCAATTAATCACGGGGCATTTTTTGGTATTTCCCATTGAGGGCCTGTGGGCTTTTTTCGTTTCTGAAATTGTTCTTTATCGTGTAAATATTTTACCGCTTTATTATATTTTTAAAAAGACCCTTATATATATTTGATTAAATTCTCTTATGACAAAGTTTATGAAAGTTATGTATAATACTTAATTACTTGTTAAACCCAATTTTGATAATTTAATGCACCTAAAGTTGAATAAATCAGTTAGTATTCATATTTTTTATCTTGCACTCGTAGTTGCACATATTAAAACGTATTTGATCTTGCAACAACAATTTGAGAGACAAAGTTTGAAACATTGTACTAGATATTGAGCATATGTAGTCTATAGAAAAATAATAAATTTTGATCAAATAATATAATAGCATTCTCTGAAGTGAATGTTACAATATTTAGTAAGTATGAAATTATGTTAATAAAGAAGAAGTATTTATTAGATTAAAACCATACATATTTATATGAGAATTTTATTTTCCAAATGTGTGATATGCAAAAGAGATAATAATCTTGTACTTGTCAAATTAAATAATGGAACACGAGCAACGCGTAGTGAAAATAAGGATCTAATTTAGCCTTATTACAACTAAACAATTTAGTAATTAACATACTTCAAAATAAATACCATAATTAAATAAAATAAGGGTTAAAAGGAACAAAAACTGACCTTTGTAGCTTCCTATTCATTGTAATCTCCTCACCAACTTGAACTGGAGACCACCATTAGTGTTAACCCTCTATTCTCCAAACTTAGAATTGGGTTATGGGATCCGATAAGTAAAAAAAAATGAGAGTGAGATAGAAATTGGAGGTAGAATTTATCTGATAAATACAAAAATTGCTAGATTATTTTTGCTTAATTTGAAAAGAAACCTATTTATAACCTAATTACATGCAAATCTCAACATCTAACATTCCACTAATCATTAGTGTAACTTAGTGGGTTAGGTGTATACATCTCATGTAACCACTTATCCCACTAAGTGTTAGTGGGATTATCCAACAAAATGTTGAATTTTTCTACTATAACTTTATGAAGGGATGAGAACCCTCAACAGCAGAGTATTTAACAAAATCATTACTCAATTAATTGAGAATCTTAAAATATCATTACATTGGCAAAATAGTTACATAAACAAATTTTTATGACTAAACATGCTTTCAAATTAGATATAGAGAACAGGAAAATAATACTTATGTGTTGTCGTTGATGGCTTTGTATCTACCAAACACCAAACTAGGACACCACCACTTGAAGACCTTTTCATTTTATGAGTTGACATTATGGTTTGTGGGAACTAAAATTGGAAAGGAAATTTTTTAAAGAGAATTTTTTCAGAAATAATATGTAGAGGTAGAGGTAGAGACAGAGTATTGGTGAAAACTTTGTAACTTTTTGTCGTACATATAATTCCCACTTTTTTTGTACAAAGAAGAGGGACCATATTAATTTAATAAATTATATTTATTAAATAATATTAAAATAAATATAAATAAATAATTAATTATATCATATTTAATTAATTTTCATTTAAATCATATTTAGATCAATATCTTTCACATAACCTATAGTTTTAATTTATTTAAATCAAATTTAACTAAATAAAAATAAACTAAAATATTAATTAATTCTCCAATTAATTAATGATAAATTTTTAAAAATAGTAGATTTTACAAAATATTACAACCTATAGCAAATTTTATCATTGATAGTCATTGATATACTATAGTGATAGAAAATTATCAGTGATAAAATCCAAAATTTTGCTATAGCTTGTAAATATTTTAATTTATTTTGCTATTTTTAAAAAATTCCCTTTAATTAATTGCTAAATTAAATATCTTATATTTAATTTAATCCAAATTTGAATCATATTCAAATATAAATTTCTCTCATAACCTATAGTTTTAACGTATATCATATACACGTTAAATTTTAACTTATAATTTTAATATGAATCTAATTCACATTAAATTAATATTTCAGCACATTCAAATATTTTATTCTCTCTTAAATTCATTTTGAATCATATACAAAACTAAATTTATATAATAAAGTAAATTTATATAATAAACTATAATTAATGTACGGTGATATTAAATTAATATCACCGTACATTATATTAATACCCAAAGTAAATTTGAACATTTCAAATTACAACCAATATATATAAATCTCATTACCCTTTACGAGCTAGGAATTAAGGGGACTTAATAGACCTACAGATCAAAAGCTACAATGATATGAGATTAATTGACTAAACTCATTAACCATATTAATCAATATTCATTAATTGTGTGTACACTCCACTAAAGATTCACAACTGAGCTCTTCTCACTGTAGATATATTTTTATGTCCACGGATATAGACTAATAATAGTAAGTTAATCCTTGACGAGTGTTCGTAACACCAACTAGGTCAAATTACCGTTTTACCCATGGGTTACCTCTAATCTTTAGATATCAGTGCTTTGGTAGAAATATATATTTGCAGACTTAGCTTGTCATGTTGTATTGTTTCTGTATGTTTATTTAATTATATGCAATGAGACATGGTCATTACATGCGATATGCTCTCTATGTCTCTCATCCTCGCGTAATTACTAAGTCATCATTGAGTAGATGTTTTTCTATTGCTTGTCCAAGTATAAGCGAAAAATAAGTTTCCTAGTTAATCCAAATTCGAACACAGGAAAATGAAAGTGATAAATCTTGATTAAGAAAAATATAGAGAAAGGTTTACTTACAAAACTTATAACACTTCTCTTTTAAGGGTGACAACTTCTTAGTGCCAAGTGCCCACACTTATTCTCCTTTCAGGACACAAGTGACAGAAGTTATGTAAGACCCAAACTTTAGGTATCTTAGATTTTCTAAAGAGTTTAAGAGGTTACAAAGAAGGGAAATTTTGGTTAAGTATCAAAGAATAACACCTTGGCCATTTTGAGAATTAAAGGTTGGTGAGAAAGAAGGATTGTAGAGGTTGGGCGTTTTAGCTAACTTCAGAATGGAGTTTCTCACAACTCACTTGGGCATTTGTGCTCAAATTAGTCTTGAAAGTTCAGAACTTGAGTCTAGTTTATTGAGGAAGGCTGTTGAGTACTTTGGATATAAGAAAGTCAGTGTTTTGTATAAGAGAAGGCGGGAAGGTCTGTTCATGAGTGAATTTGAGTAAGATGTATTCCCATAAGGCTATATAACGCATAGGTTGCCGTTTTGCTCTGACATTTTTTGTAGGAAAGTGAAAACATTTTAGAGAAACTTTGTAAAAGGAAGTTTTACCAAAAGAGTTATGGATTTTAATTAATAACTTTTCTAAGTCGGGTTATGAGTCTGGGTGAGAAATTAGGCGAGATGGCTTTGGAAGCTAGATATGCGTTTTGGACAACTATGTGACATGATTAAGGCATTTGGTTTAAGGATTTAATGAAGTGTCAAAGCCTTGTTAGCATACATTTGAGGCGGAAAAGTAAGTAGGAGGTATCTTAATAAGGTTTAAGGTGGCAGTAAGCAAGGATGAGGTGTCAACGTAAATTCATGTAAGACTCTATAATTAGGTTACATATTCATTTTTCTCATAGTTCACTCATGCGTTTTGAGTAAAATTACTCTCAAAAGTTTCCATTTTTGAGTCTATTTTCTAAGTTGAGGCTATTGGTTTAATTTGAATAAAAGAGAGCTGAGTTTGAGTTGAAGGAAGAGAGGAAGGTTAGAATTCATGTGATTCTAAATAATGTGGACTTCCAGAGGGATATAGAGTTTATTTGTTGGAATCTGAAGCTGCAATTTTGAGGTGAGACTATTAAGACACTTTGAAACTACTTTGTAAAAGAAAACATTTTCATTTGAGTTCTGGATTTTTTGTTATTAAGCTCTAAAGTGGAAGAAAGGTTTTAGCCAAAAAGAGTTTCTGGGCAATGGAGGTTGTTGGGCGAGGCATGTTGGATCAAAGAGGTTTTGGACAAGAAGGAATCGAATAAGCATATCAGCCAAGGATTTGATCTACAATCTGTATGTGACTTTTTTAAATGTTTTTATGTTAAAATCTTTCTCGTGATTTCCCTTTACTATTTTAAAAGATGATTTCAATGAGAAATTGTTTCAAAAAGAGATTTTTATGAAAAGTTTATATGTGTTCAAGCATGATTTATAATGTTAAAGCTTGATTTGATAATTACAATTTCAATACTATGAAATGGTTTTCAAACTAATAGTTGATTCCTTGAGACGATGCTAACTTTTATGTGCACATAAAGAGTCAAGACCACCATGGGGTATACGGACTATATTGTGATAAGTAGTTGGCTTATGCATTGAAAAGAACGTATAAAGCTTCATGACTTGAGCAATAAGGACGAATCTGTATATTCTCGGATGTTGTTGATACAATAGTCAAACACGAGGTAATGAGACCAAGTGTAGAGAACAATTCAGGATCCTTGGTGAAAGGAATGACTGTTTACTAATGTGTGTTTATGTGAAATTGTTATGTTATAAATGTGTTTGTTAAGCATAAAGAAAGGTTTATGCAAAATGTAATGATTTGATTTTGTTTATGCAAAATGATGTTTATGAAAATGTATTGTGAAAAGGTTTTCATAAAACCTCACTAAGTCTTTTAGATTTATTCTTTCAAAATTGATCTTCTAGGACTTAAGCGTTGAGGTCAAGAGGAGAGGAAGTTTGGGCTTACTAGGCAAGAAGCTGTCAGGCGTTTAAGTTTAAGTGTTAGTTTTTATCTTTTGATTAATTGTTATATCATTATGTTAACGTAAAAAACAACTTGCTAGTCGAGTTCTTCTTGCGTAGCCTTTGTGACAGTTCCTCTACGATTCACCAGTTTCTTCTTTTATTCATAATTTTGAGTTAAAACACTGAATAGGTTAAAATAAGCATGAAGACTTATGTAAAGTGTATTTCTAAATATTTATGAATTTTCACTATAACTTACGTGTTTTGGTTCCATTATTCTACCCAAAAGGTTATAATAACTTGTATTTCTACATGTTATCACACTCCCAAAATTAGAATAATGCTTGTCTTTGAGCATCACTTCGTAACCCTGCTTGTTCCCAATTACCATTCGTCCTCCAAGACTCA
Organism: Cucumis variabilis; assembly: GCA_037974545.1. NCBI lineage: Eukaryota > Viridiplantae > Streptophyta > Magnoliopsida > Cucurbitales > Cucurbitaceae > Cucumis > Cucumis variabilis. The sequence goes on from JBBPDI010000004.1 coordinate 14,733,257, forward strand.
CCTTCCTCTTTGTATTTTTAAACTTCTCAAAATGCAAGTTAATGTTATTCGCTATTTAGATTTTACTCTCATCCCATACTTCTTACTTTGAAAATATTTCTAGGTTCAAAATGCTACAAGCTTAATACTTAAAATATCCCTAGATTATTCCTAACAAAATCTTATTTTGAAATTTTAGAAATGGCTAAAATTTCCAAAGTGCTTTGAATCCATTTGGCAAAGAATTCTTTTTATTTACTTATTTACTTATTTACTTGACATTTGACGTTGAGTGGAAAATCGTAAGCACTCTATGAGTCCATTCCTCTCCTCAACTACAACTTTTATCGCCTCTTATTACTCAACTTTCATACTTTTACTTTGAAGTTTTGGTTCTTATTTTTGGCGAGAGGAGGCAACATTGTAGTTGTTATTTCAATTGAATTAAAGAATGAAAGAACTTTTTGAAATTTTTACTCTTTTTGACTTTGCTTTATCTTATGTTAAACCCCTTACAGGATTTTCAAAAGGTTTCAAATACTTTCGCTCAAACCTTGCACAATCTACAATTTAGATTATAACAATGTCCTCATTGCTAAAATGAATAATAAGATTTATAGAAAAAAAATCTTACAAAAGATGTTTGAGGTAAAGCTTGCTTGCCTAACAAGTTAAACACCTAAATAACATATGAAACTTTATTTCACATGGTTTATTTCACTGAAGTTATCATTAAATTGCAAGGAAAAATTAAAGTTCTTAAATGCAGGGAGTTGGGCTTACTTCAAGGAATACTAAACGCAAAATAATTGCATCAAAATTTGTACTTGTACTGAAAATAACATCAATGCATAGAGAATACAAAGTAAATAAGTAGAGATGAAAATTTTCAAAAAAAGATTAACAAAATACAAACACCCCCAAATTTAAGGTCGCATCGATGGTGGAGGACGATTTCTCACAGTGCATACTGCAAGATCATGTCACGTGAGGGGCTTTGCTACTTCTTACAGAACCTCAAGCACAGGAATGATGGTACACATCACTAAGAGTTGATATCTCAATGATGCTCTAAATTGAACGTCATTTCACACTGCGATTTGCTCGACCAAACCCAATAATGTTTTGTTCTCTTCCCTTATTTCTTGAACTTGCGTTATGAGCTCTTGGTTGTGTGTTTTGATCTTAGTCATTTTTGCCTTAAGTCCTTCAATCTATGTCAGACTATTAGCATTTACATTGTCAACTTTAGGTTCCAATTCACTTAGTTGCTTTTAACTTTGCAAATGCATCTCTTGAAGATTTCTTTGGCACTAGATTACATCCTCAAATCCTCTGTCCATTGGCTTGCACACATAGTCATCAATGAACTTGAGAGTGTAGTCTTCATCAACTTCTTCCTCATCTTCCCTCACTGCCTCCTTCATCTTGGCGTTTTGTGTTAAGGCTTCTATTCTTATTTTGGCGATGAGGGTAAGCTTGTTCTGCCATCTACCTTAGGTCTTGTTTCCTTGTCCCCTTGGAATGGGTTATCAATCACCTCATCCAGGACTTCTCTTCTCAGTGACACATCAAAGCTTAGTGTCATATCTTCAGACCCTTTAAACGCGTTATCAATGAATGCTAATGGGTCTGAGATTGCGTCTTTCAACACTTCCTAGTTTGATTTTTTAGGGCTTGGTGGTTTAGGTTGGTTAGGTGGAGTTGCAGAAAGAGTTTGTGGAGTTTCCTCTTGTCGCAGGATGAAGATTATGGTTGGGTCATATAGAACCATGGCAAGACATTGATTGGGTTCTTGCCTTGGTGAGGAAGGAAGGGTCATGTTCACGACAGGTGGTTTAGGCATTTTGGATTTAAAGGGCTTGAATTTTTGGATTTGTCGGAATGATTTTGGCTTTAGAAGGAGGTGGTGGTGGTGCGCTAGATGATGAAACGATTATCTTGGCCTTGGTTTTAAATTTTGTTTTGAGAGGTGAGATGGTTGTGATGAGGTCTTGGATTCGGGGAAAAGGGGCTGGCGTAAAAGATGAAGGGTCCTTGGAGTCCTTTACCTTAGAGATCTTGATCCTTTTTAAATCTGATGCCTCCTCCTTGCCTTGTCTTTTATGTTTGAAAGAGATGTCTTCTTCTATCTCCTTTACTTCTTCTTCTTCTTCTTGCTCTTGTTCATTTGCCTCCACCTTGCTAACAACTTTTATTTTTCCTTTTTGCTTTGTCTTTAATCTTTTGGTTGTCGCCTTGTTTTTGTCAATGGCTAAGTGTTGGAGCATTGAAAATGCCATCCTTTACGCATGCGATTTGAGGGGACTTCTCAAATTGCAAGCATGCTTAGACAAAGCTTTTCTATAAGATGCAGAAAGGGCTTGGCTCATCGCGAATGCTTTACCAAGGCTTCAATATGCTCCTAAATGATCTCGTCCACGTCCATTGGTATCTCCTCCATAATGCAATGGAAGAGCATTGTAACGACCCAACTTTTCTAACTAAGTCGAAGTCATTAATTTCAACAAAAGACCTTGATTTACACAAAAATACTAAATTCATTCGAAATCATACTCTCAAAGAAATCAAGTTCAAGATCGGGCCCTATTTCAAATAACCAAAAAGTTAAAAGTAAAGCTTACAAAACATCAGTTCATGAGCTTAGTTAATCCAAAAATTTTCTAAACAGTCTCAAGTGCTAAAAAGAAATAAGAAAACAAAGCATTAAGTAGAAGCAATTGAAGACATCCCTTATGGCAATCACACCTCCTTCTTGTCCCTCACCGATCTGCCTCCCTTGTTACCTTTGCCTGAAAAAGTTAAACATAAAAGGGTGAGTATAAACATACACAGTAGGAGACCCACTACTGGGCTCGTTAGGGAAAAATAAACTATTAGCTTTTGAATGGGGTACCCTGCACAGTCACAATCTTGTGATCTTGTAGGATACACATAATCAGTCTAACGCCCCAAAGGATGCATAAATTAGTCTAGTGTTCTGCAGAAACACATATCAGTCTAATGATCCTGTGGGATGCACAAAAGGTGGTGAGATCCCGTAGGACACCTGCAAGGTAACTACCCAAAAGGAAACTAACAAATTTTTCCCTCAATCCATTCTAAACATTTTACAGTCATTCATAGTACAGTCAAATTTTCTGAATACATAATTCCTCCACTTAACATACTAACAGTCACCTTATTCTACTTTAACCCAAAGTCAGTCAGTAACACATCAACACCTCAGTCAGACAAGTCAAAATAAACATAACATCCCCTCAATTCACAAGAACACAACCATACCTTGGTATATTTTACATTCAGTCTAAATAACAAACCACCAGTTTAAATCCACACTCTATAGGAAATATCTACGAGTTTCAGTCATTTCAACATCCATATGTGTATATATATATCCAATCAATCACGATGTGCACTCAACACCAAGTCAACATCAATCCATGCATTTATTGATATATTTTTTCCAGTTAAACACAACATACATTAAACCTCAAATCTACTTCGATATACATATGTGTCATATCTAACATCCATCCTCAGTTTTAAAGACAACATACAGTCAACATATTTATCTTTATAGGGGAGTTCAGTAGAAAGTCCCTTACCTTAACTTTACTCTAACCCCTTGATTAAACCAACGTTTGCCAAAACAACCTAAACATAGGTAAATAGAAAACCGATCACTTCCACAATCAATTTCACTTACTCAATTTGCTTATATACAATTTCCACAACTTACCCAAAAGTAGAGAATCAAACTCCAACGAAGCTTATTGCAAAACCCAAGGATTCTACCACCAATGCCAATAACGCCTTCAAGAATAAACACCAATTTAACTCATTAACAACATCCATCTCACAGTATTTACAATGTAATACCTTAAAATTACCTATCAATTTCATCCTTACCAATAAGCTTACAACAAAATAGTGGTAGCGGGGTGTTTGAAGGTAGTGCAAAGAAGAATGCAAAATCGATTCTGGCATGGGTTGGATTGGATCTTACGGCTTGAAGGATAGACATTGGCTGCCTTATGGTTGGTGGGTGAACCGACGCAGCACACAGAAGGTGAGCAGCGGAACGATGCGGCTGTGCAAAACAGCTGATGGATGCCATGCGAACTGGTTGAAGGTGAAACGCATGGCTAAAACGCACGGTGGCTTCATGACTGAGACGAACGTCGTGCTTCGCAGCTACCTAAAGACGACAGACAGAAAACAAGGAGAGGGAAGTTGGGCTTCGTGGAAATGAAAGAGGAGAAGATTGGAGAAGGCGTAGCGGCCGGTGGGACTAGGGTAGATGGAGAAAAGAAAAGGAAGAAGAAGAAAACTGGGAGGGGCTGTGCGCGGGGAATAAGAAAGAGGAAGGGAAAATTCTTTTTCCTTTTTTTTTATATAAAACCTAATAAATATAATAATAATAATAATAATTAATTATTATTATTATTTCTTATATATATCTTAAATTCCTTATTCCACGTTCTTTCCCAACAAATCCAAAATATAATAACACCCCTAAAGCTTAAAATCAATAAACAAAGATAATTTGATATAATTAAAAGTAAGATAAAAATATATTACCTTAAGATTTTGGGGTGTTACAAGCATTATTCTTTCAAGTGAAATTGTGCTATTGTGGTGAGTTGGCATGGGGTTCTTCTTAATGAATACCAACCAAACACTTGTTGCAGTATTCAAATTATGCGGGAAGAGTTGGTACTTCCTAGTTGGAGTGATATCCCATTTTGTTCCTGATCATGAAACTCTTTTAACGCCTCTTGCTTGTCACAGTTTGATGACTCTTTAAAGAGTGTGTGACCCACCATGGTTTGCTCTATTTCATACACGTGTTAATTATCTCTAGCCCAAAATTTACTTTCTTCCCCTTCACAATGGCGTAGTTTCTTTCTATATTGATGCATCCATTGTGGAAAAAATTTACTATGCTTGGCTAATCACTGTCACCCCTTTGAAAAATTGTTTCCATCCTAATGCCTTTATGGGTGACGTGAGAAATCTAGGTAGTTTCTCCCTCTCTACCATGAAATGTTTGCCTATGAAATGTTTGCCTATGTCTTCTGCAGAAGGGACTTCTTCCCGCTCACTCTCTTGGCTCTCTTCTTATTGTTCAGCCTGTTTCTCCCTCTTTACTCGCCTGTTGGGTTCTTGATTTTCCAATACCCTCTTTTTCTTCTATTCTTTTTCCATAACTTACTCCTCCAAAGGACTTAACTCATCTATTTCTTTTTTGAACACTTCGTAATGCTCCTCCGTTGCCTTTTCTTTTCCTTTTCCCTTCTTCACGGGGAGGGCCATCTTGTCTGCCTTGTTGAGTAACTCTTCCCGCTCCCTCAACTTTATTTTCTTCTTTCCTTCAGCAAGGCCTTAACATGTTATGCCTTAACCTTTATCCTGAGAAGCTCAGATTTCACTTTCTCTTTCTTTTCCTAGGCTTTCTTCACCACCCTTTCAAATTCTGTTTGTGTAGTGAGTGAGGAGGCCTATCTCACTTATTTTGTCATTACCTCCTTTTCGCCTACTTCCTCTTCCTCTATTCTTTTCTCTTCTTCTCCCTTTCTTTTTCCTCTTTCTCTAATCTTTCTTTTCTCACCTTCTCATCCTCCTCTTCCTTATTCTTCCTTTCTTCTTCTGGTTTGAGTGACTCTTTTCTTTCCTTTTCACCAAGAAGAAGTTTGAGCATGATGTCAATGTTTTCTGCGGTCATCTCTATTTCCATACCGTTGATGGCCATTGGTTTCAGTACCTCAGATTGTACCCCTTGATTCGAACTGGTTCCTTCATCGTTGTGGGTCATAGGGTTGATTTGTGCTTACTCCGACACAAGTCTGTCAGAGCATATGATTGTGGTGTCCTTATAGGGGTACTATCTGTGGTTGCATTGGTGTTTCTTCCTGGAGTCTTATTCCCAACTATGATAAAAGAAAAATTGAAGGAATGTATTGGAAATGAAAGATAGAAAGGAATAACTTATGTGGTTCGTCAGAGAAGATTGACATGATCTTCAAAGGGAATTTAGAATGTTCTAGAGATTAGGGTTTAATAATTTTATATGGCAAAAAAGTTGGAATGGGGGTTTTTGGAGGGCTTTTAAACACAATGTTAACTGTGGTTAGGTTCAGGTTAATCGCACGATTAATGTCACACATTTTAAATGCAAAATCATAGCTCTAACATGACATTTAAGTTTTCGATGTGCGGTACAATATTGCTATTAAATTTGAAATTTAAAAATGAAATGTTTGGCATTCCTCGAAACTTTAATCATTACGAACGAAACCCTCTGCTCAATACACTTTTGTGAGAAAGTCAAAATGCCTAATGCGTTTCGCTACAAATTGCAACTCTCAAAGTAGTTTCATCATGCAAACCTTGTTTAACTCACCTAATGATTATGCAATACAACTCGCGCTCCCTAACTTGTTAAAAATTATAAACTAAAAAGTACAAAATTTAAAACTATAAAATAATTACAAGTATATAAAAGAATAAATACAAGTGTGCTATACATAAATTAATGTACACAAAATTGTGAATGCAAGTTGAAATAAAGATAGGGAAAGTTATACATTACAATAGCATCCTCGTGTTCAGGTTCTTTGGCTAGGAAGAAATGTGGTCTCATCGTATAATGCTCTGCATAGCTATCGTAGCTGCGTTGTTTTATCCTGAACTTCTATGATCATTTATTGCATGACTCTCTGTATCACGATCATTCATTACAATAAGCCTCTGCTTTTAACTGTTCATCACAATGTTCAAATGATCTTTTTCAATCCTTTGATCACGTAGTTGGTTAAGACACAAGTCTTACCAAACTTGCCGCGTGGATACTTTCTTTGACGCCTTAATAAGGGTTTTTAATTGCAGCAGATTAAACATTTAAGGTTTCAAGCATTTGAGGTTCTCAACTTCATTTGCAATTAAATGCATCGATTGAGTTCCTCGTGTCACTTACTGAAAGATGCACTTTCAATCCTGGGGCCAGTCCACGCATCACTAATTACTTTGGTACCATGGACATCTTTACGTGTTCTTCGACTGAACGCATGATTCACAAGAATTAAGTGTTTTTCCCTAAATGAAGAAAAACCCTATTTCTATGTTTTAAAATCATATCTCTGGCAACAACACCAAAAACTTGGTAGAAATATTTATTTACGGATTCTGATTGTCACGTTGTGTTGTTATGTATGTCTATTTCTATGCGATGAGACATGGTCATTACATGTGAGATGCTATCTATGTCTCTCGTCCTCGCGTAATTACTAAGTCCTCGTTGAATACAAGTTTTCCCATTTCTTGTCTAAGTATAAGCGAAACAATAGGTTTCTTGGGTACACTACTACAAAAACAGGCTCTCTTGACGTTTTTAAACTGTCAAGAATCATTATTCTTGACAGTTTTAAAATCGTCATTAAAGCCAGCGTCAAGAAAACAAAAATTCTTGATGGTTGATAAGAACGTCAAGAATAGTGAACATTGACATTTTATAAACGTCAAATATAAATATTTCCATGATAGTTAAAAATCGTCAAAAGTATGAATGTCAATGACAGTTCTAAACTGTCAAGAGTAAGAGTGTTCATGACATTTAAAAATCATCAAGAGTTTGATTGTTCATGACATTTAATAACCGTTAAGAAATTGATTGTTTATGACATTGAAAAACGGTCAAGAATGCTCTTGTTTATGACATGTTAAAATCGTCAAGAATGCACTTGTTTATGATATTTTAAAACCGTCAAGAATGTAATCTTTTATGACATTTAAACACCATCAAGCATGTTTTAATTTTTTTAAAAAAATTGTAATTCAATTATATTTTTTTTCCATGTATTGTGCTCTCATAGTCATGCATAGTTGTCCAGCAACAGTTTCATAAATATATATGACCAACGATATTCATCAAATATAGTTTCAAAACACGAACATATATAAATAAAACCTTTCACCATATATATATAATCATTTCCAAAACTTTACATATATGTGAATATTTCATAACATTTACAAAAACAATATAAAATAATTCCATTAGATTGTCATGAATTCAACTCACCATCCTAATTAACTAACTTATCATAAAACTATCTAGCTATAAAAATCTAATAAAAAGTATATATACCAATACAACTCCCCCCCCCCCCCATATGAACAATTCAAAAGAATCACCTATATTATCTATACATAAACTTTCAGATAAGCAGCGCCACAACAAAAAAAATTCTACTTCAAAATCACAAATTATTAGTCACAATCACATGTACGAACCTAGAAAGTCGGCTAGCTCAACCTACACCACGTCTAACTTGCCCTGTGAGTATGATCTTCGTGTATCAATCTATAAACATGCAAAATAAATTAAATGAATTAACTCAATATACAAACAAACCAATTAACTCACAAAAGAAATAGTTTGATATATAACATACTGCATCGGATATGACAATGCTTCGCCTAGTCACAATTTCTCTCATAAACCTTATGACGTAGTATCCACACTCGGTACTTCCAACTTGTAGATGACACTATATAAAATCAACAAAGTAGAATAAACAAAGTAATCCTAATTGCTAGTAGTCTACAAAATATAATGACTTTAAATGTTTATACTTACCTTTACTGTTCGCCATAAAGTTTGTTTTCCGCTTTTTTAATGTTCTTTTGTAACTCAAACATCGCTATCACTCTGTTTTGTCAAGATAAGATTGAACAAAATTTAAAATACTCTACATGCATAAGAATCAACACTAAACGATATAGAAAATTAACTTACATGTCGGTTACATATCTTATAGTTGATTTTGATGTTGTCCTTAGTGAATCAAGATAGAATACCGTATCATCGTACGTATTTATGACCAACAGTGCCCAATGACCCCTAATTATACTAAATATAAGTACTAGTTTTTGCAATGCAACTGATAAAATAACTTGACTTACCCAGTATTAAAAAGAGCAAGAACAGTTTGGTTAGTTTTTGAGATTGTCAACCTACTACATAAGTTTCAAATTCAAGATTCTTGTGTGTTATGTTTGGAAGAGGTGAGGGACGAATCTACAAAGACGTACTATACATTTTCCTTTGAACCAAGAACAAATGAATACAAGTACCTACAAAATATTCTAAACTCGTAAATGAGATACATAAATTTAGATGCAAACAAATGAAATTAACTTACATCATATAGGCCACTAATGTAAACATTTTGACTTCATTCATATTACAAAGGTCAATGATATCTTCTCAGAGCACAGAACTCTTTTGACTGATACCAAAAATGCCAATAGGTAGTGGAATAGCGACACTAGAATCTTTCTCCATTATCTTCTCAGCGTATCTGAGAATCAACTTCAAAGCTATTGGCAAAATCGACGTCGACTCACATACAACTCCTCTTTTCTTAGACATTTTTATTAAGGCTCTCTCATAATTCAAGAACAACATCCACATTCAATAAGATATAAATATTAGACATTTGAGTTTATTAGTGGATTACATACCTTGAAGATGTCCAACTCTATTTCATTGTCATTTATATTGATCTCTTCCACCTCTTTCCCTTTTGATTCATTCTCTTTTGGTTTGTCCATTGATTACACATTTATCCTCTTATTTTTATCATTTTATTCTTCTCTTTGATTATTTTCTTCGACTTAATCCCTTCTAAGAAATTTGGCTTCGAACAACTCTCATGTCCAGATAATGGTATAGACAAATTTAAGTGAATACGTGCTTCTAATTCAGTAGTGCACCTTCGAAGTTTTTTATTCTCAAGTATAATCTCCTCCTCACATTTTGATGTCTTTTTTACTAAATAGAAGTAAGTTATAGGAGTAACATACCCACCTACCCTACGAATACGACCATGATGCTCTTTTATACCCAATGCTTGAGTTAAAACATCATTAGAAGAGTGTCCTTTTGGAACAATGAATTTGCATTCATTGAAATCTCATCCTAAAACGGTAACAAAATCAATCTAAATTATAGAAATGCTTATGTATGACTAGTTCAAATGTGTAATCTACAAAAAGTCTTACTATTTTATGAACAACTTACTGAACATCGTCGTTGTCATACTCCCCTTATTTGTTAATTCGAGCTTTTTTCCACATGTTGGTTCGATTGAAATCCACTTCATTTGAACCTTTTGTTTTTCTACATTCCAATTCCATAATAAGATTAGTATAACCTTTGATAAAGTTTGATAAACTTAATAATTATAAGAACATAAATTAATTCTTACCATTTCCTCAATAAGATTGGCATAACCTTTCCTCGAAATTCTATGGTTGTACTTGTTCTTAGATCGTCGATCTTGTTGCAGTTGTCTTGTTTTCTATTTTCAAATGTATTTGTTAATGAGAAAGTAATAAATATTGTTTCTAATGATTTTGATAAAAAAAAAAACGTTGTTCATACCTGAAAAGTTTCACATAATCTTGAACTTACAAATTCTTCCCAATGATTTTGATCAATAAATGAATACTTTTCGGGTGGAACTTGTAGGAGTTACGGTTCATCAGTATGTGGCATAATATATTCGTTGTTAGCTAGCTTTTAAACTAACAGAATGAGATGCCTGTAGTTTGGAGAATATTTTTCCTAGATCTTGGATCAATGACAAATGCAACCTAAATATTTAAAAGTAATTAATAAAGTGTATGTACATCAGGAACATTACCAATATAAACACATTGAAATTATATATACCTCAACTATACTGAATATTTTATCTTTCAGTTCTGCAAACACACTTTTCCAAGATGTATATGTGATAGGGACATGATAATGTGTCACAGATCCTATGAAAGACTTCAACTTCGCTCCATTCTCATCAATAGGTACTCTATCTTCATTGTACATCAACACTTTCTTCTCTCCCAAACTTCTAATGCGAGTTACATCAAACATAATAGTTAGTCCTCGTGGTCTACATATCTACTTTGGGGTTTCATTTTCAATACCAAGATCTTCATCATCCTCAATTCCAAATGTTGCATTCAACTCACTAACACCAAGTTCTTCGTCAAAATCATCCATGTGACATATGAATCAAAGGCTGTCAATCAAAATCAAGAAAGAATTAGCATAATATTCAAGTTTTAAACAATATTAAAAATTGATCAAATGAGATGAATGAACATAATAAGCTTATGGTACTATTAATTTGAAAATTTTAAAACACACCATTATAATATTATGTAGGTATCCATGTGCCTTCACAATCTACTCGTACATACGTTAAGATGTTGCCATCCAAGTCATTATTTAAATTGACATCATTGGGTATTCCTTGGCACTGTAGTATTGTATCACCAACACTACAAGAAAAATGGTCTATGATGACAGTTATTTTCTGTCACAAATAAAATTCCTGACAGTTATTTATAGTCATAGTAGCGCCTGTCGTGGAAAGTCTTTCTATGAGAGTTTTAAAAAACTGTCATAATATGTGTTTTCATGACAAAAAATAAATGTCATTATTTAATATTTTATGACAACAAATAACTATCATTTTTTTATGACAACATATAACTGTCATCATTTGAATATTGACGACAGTTACGAAAATGTCATGAATTCATGTATTATGACATTTTTTTCCTGTCAAGGATAGGCCAATCGTGACAGTTTTTATAAAATTAAATTGTCATTATTTTGGTATTGATGACAGTTACAAAAATGTCATGAATTCGTATATTATGACATTTTTTCCTGTCAAGGATAGGTTAATCGTGACAGTTTTATAAAATTAAATTGTCATTGTTTTGATACTGATGACAATTAAAAAAATGTTACAAATTCTTATATTATGACATTTTTTCCTGTCGTATGTTCCTCAATTCCTGTTCTTCTTGTTGCTTTGTCATTACACTAACAATTTTAATGACAACGATGTTCTAATACATCACACACATATGAAAACAGAGAGAACACTGTAATATATATACATAATAATACACTTTGTAATATCCATACACCCATTGACTAATAACCATTTTTTTTGTTAAAAGGTAGTTTACATACAAAAAGAATAAACATTGACATCTTTAGCTACCAAGAAGCTTAAAATAAGTACATTGGAACCAAAACTTTGCTACCAACCATACAAAAAGTGTTATATCAATCAATTGCTCCAAGTTAATTGGCTTCACTGCTTCAATGGATTCTTCCAAACTTAGTAAGAAAACAAAATCTCATTTTAGAGTATGACTAAAGAACATTACCTAAAAGAAGCATGATTCAGCAAGTGATAATATAAATCATACATAAATCTCTTCTAACTTAATAATATAAATTCTCGATTTGTAATTATAGTTTAATGCTTACACACACTAAGGGCAAGCATGATTCAGCAAGTAATAAAGCACAAAATGAGAATAGCATTAAAACTAATAACTTTAACTTCTAAGTCTAAGAACATTACATGAGAAAAAACACATTCCCATGGGTCAATATGTAAGACTCTTTCTACCAAAAAAGAAAAAAACATTGTCCTGGTTATCATATGATTAAATAAATGTGCAAACTAAATCAACACCATGAATCTGTAAACTACAATAAAGAGTTTTTAAGAGTTAAAATGATCCATGTGAAGCTTGAAAACCAAAAACTAGCAAAAGAATCCTAAACCTTAGCACAAAAACTTAACATATTAATATTATCATTGTGATAGACTTTGACAGCTTCAAATTTAAGAAAATGTACCTTGAAGTCCTTCCAACCCTATTAAAAAAAACAGATAAGTTTAACACTTTGCACAAGAATGTCCTTAACAAATAAATACACACAAAACACACAAACACACACAAAAAGAAAATTTTCCTAAGAAACGCCTATCTGAACAAGAATGTCCTTAACAAATAAATACAGAGGGGTAGATATTTTGTTTAGAAAGTGAAACAAATAATAATAATGATCTATACATGCCTTAATTTACTATACATAATTCTTCCACCCTCCAACCCTTAATTCCCCTCAGCCCTCAATTCAATTCCTCCGTATAAACTGTCCAATAAACAGAAAGGAAATGAACAAAAGAAAAACTCAAAATGAAGGAAACGTAAACTACAGTCCAATAATCTCATTTAGCAAATTATAACAAAGGGAACATAAACTACTCCTAGTAGGTCAACAAATGATCATCCCATGAAACTTCCTATCATCTACTCCGCCATGATACTAACTTCAGTAAACATAAATTATAAATAAATGAGTTAAGAAATGACCCACCAACATCTTTAAAGATCTAACAAGTTTACCTTCAGCTTGTTTAATTTTTGTTGCCTTGTCCTTAAATATACTAACACAAACCACATATCTTTTGACTATACTCTCATAAATATAAGGCACTGCTATATAAGGAATTGGACCTCCAAACTCGGTAAAGCCTGGATATTTCACGAATAAGAAGCATGTCAATTCTAATCTTTTAAGATTCAAAATTTTTTTGTCAAAGTTTGACGAATTCAAGCTGAATAAGTTACTTACCAACTAGTTCAGGCTTTTGTCCATAATTTTGGGTTTATAAGCCTTGTTTGGTTGAAAGTTCTCACAGTAAAATTCATTACAGGTGTCAATCTAAAGCAGAACCAAACAAGTAGAAGCTTAGAGAGAAGACTATGGATGGTGCAAGAAAAGTTTATTTTCAAGAATCTACTGGTTTCTAATTAAAGTCAATACTTAAAAGAAGAGTTCTATAAGAATGGATAGCATTTTAAGTTTTTAACTTATTTAGAAACAAACAAATCAAACACCTGAAAAGACTACTCCATAAAGAGTAAAATATAAGGGAAAAAGAGAAAAATATTTCCTTTTCACCTCCAAAGGGTTTAAAATTGAGAGTCAGTAAAAGAACAAATTCACATAGATATTTAAAAAAAACCACAAAAGAAGAATTTTTTTTAAGGCAAAGCATGGCATTAAGTCATAAAGGGCAAACTTACAAATTAAGGAAAAAAAAAACAATCAAGATCAACAAACGTTAAATATTGAAATCCCACCAACAAAACACATGGTAATCAAAAACTAAATCCTAAAACTCAAAACTTAAGAAATTAATACCTATTTAAAACTAAATAAAAATTTATTGTGAAATACTAATAAATCATAGAAAATTCAATCAACAAAGCACACAATAGTCATAGCACTTCAACATGTATTTAGGCCACACACTAAGAGAGAGAGAACTTTGAATTATTTGAAGTATATAAAATCTGTACATATGGAGAAGAAAGTCCATGCTATTTAAATACTTGTGCATATGGGAACAATAAGGATTGCATCAAACAGGGAAAGTTCAAGATCAATAGAGAACCAAACCATCTAGTAAACACTAAAAAGAGTAAAACAGAGCCACAATCCACTCCACATCCTAAAAAACATTTTTTTTCTCTCTCATACATTTTCATAAACACCTTCTGTGCACAAATTCCCCTCCCCCCCTCCAACTAAATTACTCATGATACATTTATGTATACTCTTGCTGAAAAGTATTTTTAGGGAAATATAAAATAAAACATAAAATATTTTACTTCTTCCTTTTTCTATTTTACTTCTTCCTTTTTCTTCTCTCAGAAAGTGAAAGAAGCAATAAAACACACCAAAATTTCAATCATAAAAAATGTAGGGAACATTTTATGATCTTTTCAACATTGTCAGATAAATAAACAATTTTCAAAAGAACTTTAAACAAAAATCCAAATAAAATGGAAAAAGCTACAAATAAGAAAAAGTATTAGGGTATATAGAAGTAAGTACTAACCTTTATATAGCAAAGAAGTCGGAATGCCAATTGGAGGTTTCCATCAACAAACAACAATATTTTGAAGATTACATATTAACATTAAAATCCACAAATTTGTTTATGCATAGGGGTAGCAGACCAACATTTCATGTTTTTATGTATACAAGCAAATGAAAAACATTCTTAGGACTTATGAAAGATTTCTTAGGAAAAATGAAGAAAAACCTAACCTGACGAAACACTGCCAAATGCTGGTGAAAGACGTTTGGAGAGGGTCGATGTTTGAAGACGAATAACGTTTTTCCACAGTGGGAAAAAATTACCGATGAAAAAAGTTTGGAGATGGTTAGTTGCATTTAGATACGGGACGTGGTGGTCAGATTGAGGGTGGATGTCGGAATCGAGAGTTAAGGGTGAGGGTGAAGTTTGTGTGAGAATTTAAGAATTGGGGGAAATTGTGGTTTAATAAATTTCATTTAAAATGAATTTCATTTTAATAAATAAATAAATTATTTTTTGTATCGTTTGTGACAACATATAATTATCGTGGAAAGTGGAATCCGAAAATTTTCATCTTTCTCGCTAAAAACGCAGATTTTGACCTTTTCTGACAGTTTTTTCCCTCCTTTCAATTTGGGATGTATACAACTGTCATAATAGGTACTTTTTCTTGTAGTGCAAGTTATCATTGTTATATTTATCTTCAAAGTCTCTTTGAGGTGCAATAAGCACAATTTACCATCTAGCATCGCTTGGATCCTTAACATAAAATACTTGTTTTGCTCAGCTTGCTAGTATTAAGGAATCTGACTTGTGTCCTACTTTATTTAAATCAACTAAAACATGGTTAAGTTCATCGATCTGAACATCGCCATTATTCTGAACCCAATCACATTTAAACACAAGAACATTAAACGTATTATAATTGAGTTCCCGTATCTCTTGTATCACTCCATAGAATGACATATCTCCAATTATAATTACAACAGTTAACTTTTAAAAAAGTAATATTGTATTATTGATGAATAGGAAGTAATAATTGACAAAAAAAGGGTAAAGTTTTAAGAATATTATTGATGAATATTGTGTTTTCTAAAATCGTTAACGAGAGTCCGAATTTTGTGCTTTGTGAAAAATAGTTTTTTTTATGGGCAATGCCCATCAAGATATCATCTTTCTTGATGGGCCTTGTCCACAATCTTATCATAAACTCAAAATTATAAATTTTTGTCTTGATGGGCAATACCCATAAAGATATTATTTTTCTTGATGGACCTTGCTCATGATCTTATTTGTATCATCATTTCAAATTTTTTTCCCACTTTCAAGATAGAGATCATGTCCTAAAGTCTAATACGCTGTTGTCACTCAACTGGAGGGTCTTATCTTTTCTTCAATATGTTGTTTAGTCATTTTGTAATTATGTGTACATATAGTCTTGTGAATATGTCTAGGATATAGTGGTTGTTGTTTTGGACTTACTAACTTTGTGTGTGTATAACGCAATTGCAATATATCACCAAGTCCGGTCATTGCACGTAATACACTCATCGTAACTCTTTGTATAGCATGCCTCAATCATAGGTGATGAATCATGGATCACGAACATAGCATGTGAAATGCTCACAATGTACCTCTTGATCGTATAATTCCTAAGTCCTCGTTGAGTACAAGTTTTTCTACTACTTGTCCAAGTGCAAGCAAAATAGTAGGTTTACCTAGATGATCCAAGGTTGAACATAGAGAATTGTTTTCAGACCTTAGTTATAGGATCCACTATTCATTTAGGTGAGTTGAAAGAATTAAATAATAACAAATGTAAAAATTGGCTAATTACATAGCAAGAGTTTGTAAGGTGAAGTAAAGAAAAAGATATACTAACGCATCTAAATTGTATTAAGAGAATGAGGGCAGGAATGTCCACGTGTTACCATTTGACTAAGTAGATAGATAACTTTGATGCAATCTAACTCCTTAAGACATACTTATGTTAAGACATGTTTCTCTCGAAGGCATATATGCCTTACATGACTGTTTTCAAAAATCCATATGACCAAATATGGCTAGGTGAGTTATATCTAGGAGAGGCCACTTATGAATTCTATAGTATTTTGTGATTAAGTATTGCTACCTCTTAGTATCCACTATCCACACTTTTCCTTTTTTTGGGGTCCAAATGTTAGTAACACTCTTGCAAAGAGGAAAAGCTCCTCTTTGTGCGCGTTAATCAGGTTTGAGTTACTTTCCCTCTTAGGTAGTTAGCAACTTATGTTGGCCAAGCAATAAAAAAAGTATAATTAACATGTTAAGATTTATAAGCGACTCTTCTTATCATGACCGAGACCTATCTAAGCTACTAATAACACGTTGACTTGTAGACAGAAGAGAAATGTTGGATTGAAAGACTATATTTATATAGAAAACTGAGAAATTAGGCCATAGATATACAATAATAGACCTATATACAATATGCACAAAATGAGGTATGAAACATAAAGAAAACAACAAATGGAAGATAAGAAAATTGGATCATTGTTACAAGTTAGGGGATCAACTTGGCAGCCTTATTCTTCATCACAGTTACACATTCAGGCTCTCTCTCTCAAGGTTTGTCTCGACCTCTTTTAGCCTATTTGGGCCTCCTTGGCTTATTTGGGTCTCCTTAATGTTGTGAAGATGAAGTGCTTGTATATGCTGCTTTTCAACGGGAAACTTCTATTCCTCTCAGTGTGTCAACTCTGTCATCTGGCCCTGTGAGGTCACATCATCCCAACTACCATCCTTATCTCCTAGTAAGCGTTCCTTGCGTGATGTCGTGGTTCCATGCCTGGGGTTGTTGATTGCCAAGTTGGTTCCTATAGTGTAGCCTTTGCGTTAGATGTCAGGTGTGGTTGTTGCTCCTTTCTTCTTTTCCCATTTATCCTACGATTAAACATGATAATCGCATAAAACAGGTATGACACTTATGCAAGCTGTATTTCTAAATACTTATGCGTTTACAACACAAGGCACACATTCTGATCATCTTCTTATGCGTTTTGACTTCATTATTCTAATAAAAAGGGCTATAATAATAGTCATTTCTGCACGTTATCATATAGTTAGGTCTTAAGTTATGAGTAGAAAGAGTTAGTTTTTGTAACTAGAGAAACTATTATCTGTCCAAGATTATCTTTACGTTTGTTATTGTCACGCCCTGTCCCTCTGCTGTTTCATGCGACTAGAAGGAGGCATGCCACCTAGACTTCCAAACGTACCACTCCGCAAGGTAACAAGATGAAGCCTAGTATGCAAAACTTCTTAACCAACCTTCATCGTAGAGTTCCAACCTTGAACTCGAAAGATCTTTTCAACTCATCACAGCGGAAAACACTAGGATGACCATCTCAACTTAAAAGTCTGGTCTTCCACAATTAAACTCAAAGCTAAGCGAAAGTACTAGAGGAATAAAAACATTACATAGCAAAAAGATAATAAAACTCAACTGTGATTTATTACTTGGTCAAACTCTTTACAAATACATTTTCTTCCTCGCAAGCCACTTTAATAATACCTAAAGTTCTAAGCTCAGGCTTGCCTTTCTTTGCCAGGATGCTGCTCTTTCCGTCAAGGTCTTTAAGAGTATAAGAACCCCCTTTCTTATCCTCTCCTTGATCACGTAGCAACCCATTTCAAAGACAAGGCTCATCCCACACACAAAACTGAAATCTTGTCCTCCTTGGACGTAATAACTTTAAACCATCCCTAGACAAATAATTTGGTTAGCCTTTTCACGTTGCAACCCATCTTACCTTCTATTACTTGGCCTCAAGGCTTGATTACTTGGGAAAGGAAAACTTAAATGCGTAAGTCAAACACTTAATGAGTGAGAGTTTTAGAAAACCTTTTTGGGAACACAAGTTAAGCACAAAATATTTTCATTTCTCAAACGCATCTTCCAATGCCTCATTTCACAAATCCCCAAAATCTCATATTAGCTCCTATTATTCCTTTCCACCATGAATACAAATTCTTCTCTTCGCCAAGCCTACTGCGATTCACTCTTGTCAATATCTTGCGATTTAGCTATTATGATGTTCACTGCATCCACAGCATCTGGAAAGTTTCCTGATTCATTCTTTTTCTTGTTGCATCGGTCGTCACCATTTATATTATATGCACACTTGGTTGTTGGTTCGAACTTACGGTGCTATTGTAATGTTCCACTAACTTCATGCATAGTTAATTCTATATGATAAGTCATCAGTCATGATCACTGTATGTCAAGTACTTACAATGTACCTCTTTATAACGTAACTAGTAAGTCTTTGTCGAATACAAGTTTTTCTACTGCTTGTGCAAGTATAAGCAAAACAATAGGTTTATCTGGGTGATCCAAAGTCGAACACAAGGACATGATATCAAAACTCATCAATTGGGTGATAAAGTAAGTAAATGAATAAAGAATGAAAGAATCACAACTAAGACTAAACATACTTCTGTACACCAAGAGAATCTGTAAAGGGGACTAGATGGATACGAAATGGAGATGTGTGCTAACTTGTATGCAAGAGGGGAGTGAACCAAATTCTACATATTATTATGCGATTAAGCCATTCGAGCATCTTGATGCGATACAACTAGCTAAACCAACTTATTATTAAGGCGACCTTCAGGATCCAAGTGACTAAGTATCCAAGTGACTAAGTATGATTAGGTAAGGTGTATCTAAAAGTGTTCACATATGATACCTATAGAACTTCACGACTAAGAACAGCAACCTATCGGTATCTAATGTGTACACTTCTTCACAATTCAGAATACAAATGAAGAGAGTTATATCGCTAAGGTGGACTTTGTCGCCAAACTCCTACCTACGCAAATTTTCCTTATCCTTGCTACTTGCCCTCTCGGGTAGTTGGTGATTGATGTTCACTAAGCGATGAACATAGCTCAACTAACGTGACAAGCACTATAAGCTGCATTTTTTATCAAAAGCTTATCACAAACCTAACTACCAATAACACATTGACAAGTGAAAAGTCAAGAAATGATGGATTGAAAAGGCATAAACATGTAATATATATTGAAGAATGTAGGCATTCGGGCATTGTACAATATAAATAGTATAAATATTATACAAAGAATACAAAAATGAAAGATAGAAGAATGGATGAGTACAAGTTAGAGGGAATAGAAAATGGAACCTTTATCACTCAGACTATAAGTTCTCACTTACAGTATGACGGAAGAAGAAGGAGAAAATGTTTACAAACGACATAAAAGGTTAATCCTTTTTGCGCTTCTCTCTAGGTTTTTGATCTATTTTAGGCTTCCTTATGGTCCATTCAGACCTCTTCCATGGCCCATGCAAACCTCTACCTTGGCCCTTACAGGCCCCCCTTCAATTTAGTAAAGAAGGAAACTTTTTATAGGCAACTTTTGGCGGGGAAACTTCTGTTCTTCTAAACATTTTAGCTTTTAATAAGACTAATTGTTTGCACGTATTCATCACAATCAGCACATAAAAACAATCATTTTCTCTATTCAAACAACATCCATAATAATAATAACAACATAGAGATACCTGACTCACTATGCATAACTCAGACTCATAAGGAATCAATTTGAGAAAACATTTTCAAAACATTAGCTTACAAATCACCCTCGTGGGAGTGTATTTAAGAAAGCCACTCGCCCAAAAGTTTATAGTTTACAAAAGTCACTCATGCAGGAGTGTAGAGCTAAGAAAGTCACTCATGTAGGCTCCCGGTCCTTTTCTTCCTCTTTTCGCCTCTTTTCACCTAGAACTCTCCTAGCAACAACTCTACTCTTTGCATTCTTTTGGCAAAACTTTCAAAATGACAACACTTTCTTTAAGGCTTTTACCCTTATTTATCCTAATCCTTTGGACCGATTACATTCTTTTACCTACCAGTTCAGAATTATAACTTTACATGTGTCATTCTACCACTTTTCCGCACTATGCACCAAACAAAACCCAACACGAAAGCCAACGATCAACTCCCAATTTATCATATTGAGAAGCCAAGATCTTCTTTGCCTTATCTTTTTGAGAAGCTAAAATCCTTTTTTCTGCCTTTTTTTCCTTGCGACCGGCTACAACCTCTCACTTCTTTTCTAACTTCTCCTCACATTTTTTTGCTCTAATCGCCTAACTCTTCTCGTGACAAGACTCCTTTATCGTACCAACTTATCTATCTCACCTTCTTTCAACATGACTTCCTTTCCTTTAAACTTCAACTTTAGAATGATCAATCTTTTCATTTTAGAAGGATCATCCCACTTCTCAACACCTCTCTTCTTCAACAAGACTCCCTTTCTCGGCTTTGGGCCTCATAGTTATTATATGGGTTGACTTGTGAGTTCTTTTAATATTTCTTCCTTTAGAGTTGTGTTATTTTGTTTCCGTGAGTTATTTAAGTAAAGGTAGTATATGTTAGGGTCAACAAGTATTGTTGAGTAGAGAACAATATCTGTTGGCTTCACACCTTCTCTTGGACCAAGAGAGGAGGTGGTTTGAGAGGAGATGTGACAAAACTACTTGCTAAAATATGTTAAGAATCATTCTAAATTACCTAAAATAAGTATAGAATTGATTTGGAGTTGGCCGGTACTTTAGTTTTGAAGTTGTTAGATATTTATAAAATACTTGCGAGATGTGTGCGAGTTTCATGTGAGATCTAAAAAATGGCTTAAAAAACTCCATCACTTTTTTTAATCCTTTCAATCCTATTTATACTAATCTTAAATCAGATTAGTCATCCTTCAGCTTCTGTTAGCTTGCCAACTCCTACTTAGCACTTTACACGTGTCAGTTAACTTAGCTTTCAGACATACTTAAGCTTAAACTCAACACGTAATCGGTTGTCTAATCAAGATTATAAATTTTCTTGAAATACTAAACTCTTCTCGCATGGCATCAACTCATGCAACAATACCAAATGCCTAACCCTTCTCGCGTTTACAAGACTTGAACACGTACTTCTCCGTATCGCGTCACCTAGTTTTAATGCCAACTAATACTCTGAACACCTTCTTCAGAAAAATACTTTTCTTCTCAAAATGCCATCTCTAAATTCAAATCCCTTCTAATCCAAACTTTAGATCCACAACGAGTTTGGAAAGCTTACACTTAAGCATTATTTATTTCTCTTTATAGCTTAGGCATCTTTTGGACACTTATTAGGTTGATTTGGCGCTAAGGTTGTTTCACTTAGACACTTGATTTCCATTATGGGTCTTCATGTCCTTTTTTCATACTTTTTAGTAGGGTGTGAGGCTCGGAAGATTACACTTAAGCATTGTTAAATGTCTAGGGAGCATTCACAGTTGATAGTAGAAGTAAGAATGTCATTATCAAAACAGTCGATATTGCATTTAATCAATTTCAGAGTTGGTTAACGACATAATATATTATCTCTCATTTATGGATGAACTGCAACTCTTGATAAATATACCTTCATTGAATTCCCACGTAATTGAAATACATGTTTGGCAAGAGTTTTTCAGGTCAAGACTATCTCCAGAATTTCAGGTATTAAACTTTTCTCTTTTAATAAAATCAATAATAATATAAACCACCATTGTTATTTTAATCTTGTTATATAAAAATTGTATAGAAAGTAAGAAGTCAAAAACATGATCGAAAAAAAAGGAGCAAGAATAGTCATAATATGCCCAAAAGAGGTTATGCAAATCTTGTCAAGGATATGGTAATTAAGAGTGTATAGTATTTTACAGATATTCTTAAATTTAACTATTGTGTGCTTAATGATATGCAGAAAGAGGGTCCTTCAAACGAACAAGATTTTGGATAAGCTAATATGTGGAAAAAAACTCGAACAAAAAAAAATGAAGAATACATTAACGAAGATGTACAAAAAATAGCCAATCAAATAGTAAGATTCTCAATGTTACATTTGCATCAAATCACATGTATATATTTTTTACATATTACTGGTCATATTTAACTCCTTTTAAGATGAGATTGTGAATAACAATGCAGATCCACTCACCAATACACATGAATCACCTAATGATGTGTTGACTCAATCTTTGGTACTCCCGAATATGGTGGTCGAGCACGTGGTGTGGGTGGTTTCATTACACACCTACTATTTATTTTCACAAAGAAAAACCAAGAATGTTAAAAAAGGTGGATACAACCAAAAAATCATTGATGAAAATGACACACTTTGAAAACACATTCAGAAATTAGAAAAGCAAGTTCAAAACATGCCAACATCCGAGCATGGTAGTTGCTCCATAAATAAAGTCCAAGAGAAGGTAAAATGTTTGTTTCTAAAGTAAAGTTACAATATTAATTGTTTGTTAAAGTGAAGTTACAATTTACTTATGCCTCGAAAATTTTGATGGTTAGGAGAAAGTTTTAAAGAAAATGGTAAAAGAAACAAAAGCTATCAGTGTACCACCTCTTGAGCTCAAGGCTAGTGATACAAATTTTTAAAATGTGATAAAAGAGAAGAAAGAGATTGTTATTAGTGTACCACTGATATCACCTACATAAAATAAGAAAGTGATATAAGAGGAGGAAGTATTTCTACTGTAAAGCCACCAATATCAAGGAATGAGGTAAATGAAAAGGTGCATTATAAACAAAAAAAATTTGCATATATGATTTTTTAGATTTTTCTTAATTTTGTTAGGTAAAAGCTTCAAGGACGACAACAAAGAAGGTGGAAGATACTAGTGCACCATCCAATCTACCAATACAATTAAAGTATATTCTCAGATATTCTGAAAAGGTAATGGTTGAATGGTCTAGTTTTTCTTTTCAACTACCTTTTCAACTCTTTGGTTTATGCTAAAAGAGTTACATTTTACGAAAAGATGTCATCGATTTTTGCAACATGTAAAAAGTGAAGACTTTGTCAATGATGGCATATATCACGTAAGTAAACGTTACTTCTTTATGATATATCTATTAACACTTTTTAATTAGGAATAAGTTGATGTGTGCAATTGGTTTATTGTAAGTACTTATAGGTATTATTGATTTGAAGAAGGTTTCGAAGTACGTTTTTTAAGATCCATATATAGTACTCGAGAGATTATAGCTCGAAACTTTGTAGTAGCATAATGACTTTCGAACAAGATGAATTGGTTATTGCTCCTTATAATCCCGGATAAGTACAATTTTTATCAATTCAAACTTGCAGCAGTAGCAAAAATACAAATTACTTTCATATATGTTTTATTTAATGATCACTAGTCATAAGTGGTGATTAATGCGTATGATGATGTGATGTACCATCTTGACTCGTTGAGAACAAGCTTCCAAGAAGATATCAAATATATAATGAATATGTAAGCTAACTCTGTTCATGCTTTTTTTTTATCTCGCTAAAAAATTTAGCTTATTTTGAATTACATATTTTGGGAACATATAGGGACTTAACGATTTTTCAATCTTAAAAGAATTTGAAAAAGACTAGAAAAACCATGTTCTGGAAAGTTATAAAAGTCAATATATTTATAAGATAATTTAAAATTTAATACAATTATGTATAATTTAGTACATAATATAATATGTATTGTTAGTTTTGTATTATAGTGTTCTTTACAAGTGGATATTGTCGAATGTGGGTATTATGCTATGAGATACAAGCGGAAAATTATGACTAAGGACACAAGAATTATCACCAATGTAGTATGTTTTTAAACTACTTACATTGTAACATTATAAATAGTAGAATATGACTATTTTTTCATTTTTAAAAAAGTGTCTATTCAACTTTTTATGTTTTATAGACTGATACAAGAATCCTGTACTCGTAACTTGAATTGGATGAAGTACAAGCAGAGTGGGACGAATTTTTAGCTCGATACATCTAATAGTCACGCCTAGATATATTGTTCTTGTTAATTTTGTAAATGGCTAACATATGGGAATGCCTAGGTAGTCATTATGCTTATATACTCGAGACAAAATATGTAAGGGGATAGACTTTAGTCTTGTTGGATATATTGAGTTAGAATTATTATATGGTTTTTGGTATACCCCACAAGTGGATTGGTCTAGTAACACCCAACAGAGAAAAAGGATTGGGGTAGGGTTCATATAAAATAGATTATTGTAAATTTTGGAATAAGCCAGTATAGGAAATCTTAGTTGGATATATTGGATTGGAATTGTGTAATTTTTTATGACATATTGTTGAAGAAAGAAGTTATTGTTGGTTTACTTATTATAATAAACTATCTGTCCTTTCTTTGTTGTGTAACTGCTAGTTGGAGTGTTTATTTTGTTGATGGATCTGTCTTATTGAAATGAACACATGTAATGTAGGAAATGGAAAATGAAAAATTCAGAATATTTAATATATTAATAAATAGTATATACATGACGTTAAATACATGTCAACAATTAAATAATGTGTCAATTATTCGGTCTCAAGTATATTATCTTACTTGACATGTAAAATAAATCAAGTATACTATCTTACTTGACATGTAAAATAAATCAAGTATACTATTTTACGTGACATATAAATAAAGTCAAGTATACTATCTTACTTGACGTATAAAGCAGTCAATCATAACATCTTACTTGACACGTAAAAAAGCCAAGTATGTTATCTTAAATCACACGAAAAATATGTCAGAAAATATATAACTTGACAGTGTTTTGATGTCAAGTAATGAGACTATATTTGACAGTCGTTTACTTGACGTTTTTTTAAACATCAAGTATAAGGTTACTTGTGTAACACCTCAAGATTTTAAGGAGCTTATTATGGGTGTTACATTAATTTGAAAGAATGCAAGGAATTTATTTGGTGTAATATGTTGGATTAATTAAGTATACATATATAGGTATGTATATTTAATTTTATGACATGAGAGCTAATATCCCAAGTTGTTTGAGAATTAGAACTTTCGAGGATAAGAGTTTCTTAAAGTAGGGAAGATTATAACGCCAAAAAAATTAGATAATTTTGAAGTTAATTATCTTAGTTTTGTTTAATTTATTCGACATTATTTGATTTCATTCAATAGAAATTATTTCGTTTTGAGGGAATTTGAATTTAATTAAATAATTTTGGGTGTTTATTTAATTGAAGAGTGAAATTTTTGTTGGAGATTTGATAATTATATGTATATATAGATGTATATAATTATCAAATCTCCAACAAAAATTTCACTCTTCAATTAAATATCTATCTATCTATCTATCTATCTATATATATAATTATTATGGAAAAGGAAAATATAATTATATTTGGAAAACATATTATATTTCGGAAAGATGGTGAAGATAAATTAATTGTTGCATAATTATTTGGAAAAAGGATATTGGTTGAGAAAGAAAAGAAAAATAATTATTGGTAAAAAGATAATTATTTTGAGAAGGAGATAAAAAGATGATTTGATGGGAGATTTGATTGAAGAGAGGGGTTGATATGATTGGGTAAACGAGAAAAGAGAATGAATAAGATTTATTTAAAGTAAAAATTGATAATTATATATATTAAAATATAATTATTGGAAAAAAATGTACTATCTCAAATTTTTATGGAGTTTTTATTGATTATCTTAAATTATTTGGATGTTATCTTGAAGTTATTAGTTAAAATTGATTTATTGAATTAAGATAATTCATGTTGGAATTTATGAAACTTTAAAATAGGAGAATTTTCAAAAATAGCAAATTTTACAAAATATTTACAACCTATAACAAATTCTATCACTGATAGTCATTGATATGTATAGTGATAGAAGACTATCATTGATAAAATCCAAAATTTTGCTATAGCTTGTAAATATTTTAATTTATTTTGCTATTTTTAAAAATATCCCTTTAAAATAAGTGATATATTGAGAAAAATTCGGTTAGTTAAAAGAATTGAGAATTTGAGTTGATTTTGGATCTTGAAATGAAATGTTTGTTGAATAAGAAATTTTGAGACCAATCACAAATTATCACTTCATTTATTAAATTAATGATGAAAAGTGCAAATAATTAAATTTGGGACTAATTAAAATTGACATGTGTCCCAAATTAAAAATCGAAAACATAAATTGGCCAATTCTGATAATGTCGCATGTTATCATCCTAACCATTGGATCAAGTTAATTATTTTGATTCAATTAAATATTATTTACCTGGACTAAGTTTAATTGAGCCAAAAAATAAGCTTAATTAAGCCCAAAGGGTAAATATGATCTAAATCCATGTGATTGAGTCTATGGGTTTAGTCCATGGACCAACCAGGCTTAAGCCCATAAAGCCCACCAGAGAACTCTATAAATAGAAAAGTTCTTCAGAGAAGTTTTTCTCATATGTAAGGGTTGGAAATTTTTTATTGAAGAAAGTCTAGAGATAATTCTTCCAAGAGCTAGAAGACTCCCTAACTCCTGAAGTCGACCATCCTCGAACATTGAAGCTCTTTTAAAGATACAAGCTTTCTTCCAAGACTCCAACTTCCCTCGAAGATTGAAGCTCCTTTGAAGATAAACTATCTTCCAAGACTCCAACTTCAAGAATATCACGTGCTTCGCTTTCTTAAATCAAGCGTAGGCAATTAACCAACTTGAAGAACATTGCACACTCAGCTTCCCCAAATCAAGTGTAGACGTTCAACAAACTTCAAGAACATCATGTGCTCCGCTTCCTCCAAATCAAGCGTAAGCATCCAATCGAGAGAGAATCAAATGATCAAATTCTAGAGATCGAACCATATCATATCAAATCAACAAGATCGAACCACATCGCATCAAATCAACAAGATCGAACATCAACACTAGTTCAACACTACGAATTAAATTTCTTCGGAAATCTCATGCGAACAATGTTAATTTGGAATTGGAATTAATTAAGCATATATGGATATATCTATTTAATTAAGAATCTGGATTTTTTGTGGAATGTGATACTGATTACGTGGTTTTGTATAAATAACTAATATGAAAAAGTAAAGTTGATTATATCATATAATATAACTATAATTGTTGAAAAATAAGATAATTAATAAGGAGAGAGATGATTGATTTGATTGGACAAGAACAAATGATAAATTTACTTAGAATATGAAATAAGAATTTTAAATAAATATATGTGTTTATTATATATTTTGGTGAGATAATAATAATAATAATAATAATAATAATAATAAAGATTATTATTAATATTAATGGTTGTAAATGTCTTAGATTTTGTGCATTTAAGGAACTGTAAAAAGAAAAGGAAACAATAATAATAATGATAAATATTATTATTATTATTATTATTATTATTATTATTATTATTATTATTATTATTTGGGTTTATAAATAGCATTGGAATGCTTAAATTAAAAATAAAAGAAAAAAGAAAAGATTCTTCATCTTCTTCTTTAATATAACCTTCTGCCGTCGCCTCACAAGTTTTGTTTAAGATTGGTAAGTTATGTGAGTGTATTGGGTTGGATTTTAATACCCATTAAATTTTAATTGAGACTTCAAATTAAGTTTATTATTAAAATTAATTTTCGAATTAAGTTTATTATTAAAATTGATTTTAGTTGCATGTCTTTGGAACGGTCTATTTAACAAAGCTTTAAGATTAAGAGATGGATTTTTTCTATCAAGGTTGAATTGGTTTCAACCTCAATTTTGGGATCGAATTAATTGGAGAATTTTTACTGTCAGCTAGGAAATATTTTGTTTAACTAATCTCAGGTAAGAGATTCTACTACTGGATCTTCGAACATAAAATTAAGAGCTTGCATGTATTTTTCCTTATGCATTAATGTAGCTAAGATGCATAATGTGTTGATGTTGATGACTGATATGTTATGACGCATGCTATATTAATCACATGATTAAGAACGTTATGATTGATATTCATGCCATGTTTATAATGTTGCTACATGCTTTGGACTGTGGCGTGTCCATTAACTTTGTTTGTTGAGCTTTTTACCCTACCTGTATTGTGATCCTATCTATGGGGTCACTTGCACGATAAGGGGTGTTCCTACGAGACCACTCGCACAATTTAGGGGTGTACCTATAGATCCCATGCACGGTTAGGGGACAATTTTACTTGTATACAGGGTCACTTGCACGATAAAGGGCGTTCCAACAGGACAACTCGCACGATAAGGGGTGTACGTACGTATTATAGACATGTTTATGGAGTGTTACCTACGATCACTCGCACAATAAGGAATTTTTCTACTAGTCACTTGCACGATAAGGGGTGTTCCTACGAGTCACTCGCACGATAAGAGTTGTTCGTACGATCTCACTCGCCCAGGTGCTCCATTGGATGCACGACACTATTATTATGTTTCTAACGAAAATTTAACAGATCATTTAACGAGACCAGTAGTGGGTCCCTTGCTGGGTATATTTTATATACTCACTGTTTTCTATATTTAATGTTTCAAGCAAAGGTTAGAAAGTTGGTGAACGACGGGAAGGGTCTGTGACATGCCATATGAAGACTCAGTTCTGCTTGTGCGTTTATTTATCAGTTTTTTAGTATTTTGAATTTTAGACATTTTGTTTAAAGATTCACCTTATTTATATATTTTGGTTTTCTTTAAATTGTTAGTACCTGTGGGTCACGTTTTCAAATTATTTTTGTTGATTTTACAAATTTTATGTCTTTCAAACATTTCTTAAATTTTAATTTTACAAAAAAAATTAGTTTACCCTCTTTTCAAAAAGGTGTCTTTTGATATTTATTTTTTTGAGTAAGCTTAGTTTAAAAGTTCTGGTCGTTACAACTTGACACAGCATGAATGCCAAGTAATCCAATTTTTGTAGTAGTGTTCTCTAATGAACAATAAGTTATTGTTCCACTATAACTGAACTCCTTTTGGGTCAAGAGAGAGTGTGGCGTCATATTGTTCAACCTCTAAATTCAGTCCTTAAGAGGGCAATTTCTCTACTTATTTATCTATAGAGAATGAGAGAATGAGTGAATTCTTTCTTGTGTATCAATGACGCGACACCCTTTCTTAGGCCAAGAGAGGGTATGGTACCACATTGTTCTAACCCTTAAGAAAGCAATTTCTCTACTTACTTTATTTATAGAGAATAAGAGAAATCCTTCTTATGTAGCTGTGTTCCTAGCTCTAAATCAAATGAATCCATAAAATGGTAGGCATGTTGAGTCGACGATATAGGTCACTCTCATCTATACAGATCAAAGGACCACCTCCATAGGCAGGTGTCCATAACTCACTTAGGAATCAGGTCAAGTCACCTATGGTCATTCTGGTGAAGTAGTCTCTTCTAGTAACGGTGCTAATAAAAGAGACTATTCATTTCATGGTTTGGTCTTATACAAACTCTTTGTATAGAATACATCGCTCTGATGTCTTGACATGAATGATCAGGATCATATTATTTGTAGCACTTTAGAACGATTATAACAACTACAAAGTGGGTTGTATTCGTAGTGTCACCAGGATAAGGTATTCAATCTTATTTCTTCTTCTTCGAATTATCTATTTTTTCCTTTTGGTAAGAATAATGTAGATATCATCTCAAACAATACCCAATCCACAACTGTTGAATTGGTTTGAGCATAAACAAAACACCACAAAAAGTACCAAATAATAAAAGTTGAATTGGGACTTCTAGGTAGCAAGAGCAACACTATAATTTTCTTTAAGGCTTTTGCAAAAATAGCAAAAAAAATTTATGATAGTAGAGTCCATGTCACAATATTTTTCAAATTTGCAAAAGTAGCAAATTTAAAAGTGATGACCCTCCTATGATTATCGTCTGGTAGCCATATGATTACCGTCTAATAGTCGTTTGATATCATTAATTTTGACATATTCAAAATATGCAAAAAAAATTGGTGTCATGAACTGTTTTTTTTTTTTCTAAATGCATGTTTTTGTCATTTGATGCAATTTTTCATTTACTCTTGGCTTTTCTTTAGTTTTGAAATAATGCTTCTTTTTGGACTTTTAGATGATTAATACCTATTTAAATGTACTTTATAATTTGCAAAATGTTATCTTGGAAATACACTTTTCTTTCCCCTTTCAATGTTGAATTCAATTCAACTTTGAATAGTATGTATGAAAGTTCTGATCCAGTTTAAGGAATTTTGATTTTACCT
Source organism: Cucumis variabilis (assembly GCA_037974545.1). Taxonomy (NCBI): domain Eukaryota; kingdom Viridiplantae; phylum Streptophyta; class Magnoliopsida; order Cucurbitales; family Cucurbitaceae; genus Cucumis; species Cucumis variabilis. The sequence goes on from JBBPDI010000004.1 coordinate 14,764,100, forward strand.
TGCAAGCTTAAATTTTTGTATGATTCAAATTATTATAATTAGGCTAATGATAAGATTAGTTATTCAATGTGTACTAGGCATATAAAGTTTTGTATGATTTAGAAAAGTTATTTTCTTCTCGAATTTTTAAGCTAGCATGACACGTAGTACGAAATGCATTTCAATCAACAACTTGATCCATAGATATCAAATTCATTCAAGAGTTTAAAGTCAATTCTAATGCTATGAGTTCTAAAAAATAGTTGAGAAATGAATGGAAAATCAATGTAATAAGAATGTCTAAAAAATACTTTGGAAATACTTTAGGAAGAAAAAAAATATATAAATTACACGATTAGTTGAATTTGTCTGTCTTACAATAATAAAAAGAAGTACTAGTCAAAACCTTTTGTTAATTCGATAATATTTTAGAAAAAAAATATTAGTAACAAAAAGTTTCGAATTTGCATTGATTTTAATATTGAACCAATGATTGTATCAATTTTATTTCCAAACTTTGATAAGTGTCCCTCTTAACAACCTTCTTTCAAATTTAGAAAATATAATGTAAAATATATAATTGTTTCAATTAAATTCCTAAATTGTTACAAGTAAACGAATTTAGACTATGCATTATACATTTAACTCTCACATGTTTGCAACCTTCAAATGTCAAGTTAAGGAAATGAGCATTTAGAACATGAACATGTTAACTGCAAGTTTAAAATGATTTACTTTGAAAGTTTGGAAGTTTACTTTAAAGTTAAACGTATCCCATAATGTTTATCTAAACAAAATGTGATGAATTTACCAAAGTTGTGTTTAAATTCATTTAGGGTAATTGTAATGGATAACCATTTTAACAATAATAATTAAAGATATAGCAACATTAAAAAAAATTGCAAATATAACAAAATTATCGCTGATGGACTTGTATCGCTGATAAACTTATATGGGATCTATCAATGATATACTTTTATCATTGATAGAATTTGACAAATTTTGCTATATTTGCAAATTCTTTAACATGTTGTTATATACTTAATTATTTTGAATCTAATTGCTAAATTTGCAACTATTCCATTTATTTACTTACCAAAGTTTACGATTTGAGTTCATACAATCCATAATTGTATAATTGTATAATGATATGTCAATAATGAATTGATTTTATAGTTTTCTTTTCTTTCTTTCTTTATCATTTTTGTAATTTCTTTTTCTTTTTCCAAATTTGTATAAGAGCTTCATTCAAAGAATCAATAATTATGGAGCAACAAGAAACTCTCAAAATTCATCATTTTTATCCTTGATTCATCCAAAGAAACTGTACCAATTTGTAAGTTCCAGGCCCCAACGCTCCCAATGTGTTCGACGTTTGTGATTCGGATGAGTTCTAGCTTTCTTTCTCCGATAGAATCCCGGTGAGCTCTGATCGAGCATTTTCAAGTGCATCCAACAAGTTCTCAGGTTTTCTTCCACCTGCCTGAGCAAAATTGG
>JBBPDI010000004.1:14775894-14810404 GCA_037974545.1 Cucumis variabilis
TATGCATGCAAAGTTTTCAAAATGTGAGTTTTGGCTGAAGCAAGTGTCTTTTCTAGGCCATGTGGTGTCTAGAGATGGCGTTTCTTTGGACCCAGCAAAGATTGAAGTTGTTACTAGTTTGCCTTGACCTTTCACAGTTAGTGAGGTTTGTAGCTTTTTGGTTTTAACAGGCTATTATCGGTGATTTGTAGAAGACTTTTCTCGTATAGCTACTCCTTTGATTCAATTGACTATGAAGAGGACTTCGTTTGTTTGGAACAAAGCTTGTGAAGATAGTTTTTGAAATATTAAGCAGAAGCTTATTACTATGCTTGATGGTTCAGGGAGTTTTGTGATTTATAGTGATGCTTTTAAAAAAGGTTTGTGTTGTGTTTTGATGCAACAAAGTAAATTAGTTGCTTATGCTTCTTGTTAGTTGAAGAGTCCTAAGCAAAACTACCCTACTCATGATCTGAAATTGGCAGCAGTGGTTTTTTAACTAAAGATTTGGAGGCACTATCTGTATGGTGAGAAGATATATATCTTTGCAAATCATATAAGAGTTTGAAGTACTTCTTCACCTAGAAGAAGTTGAATATGAGACAACGTAGATGGTTAGAGTTGGTCAAAGACTATGACTGTAAGATCTTGTACCATCTAGGTAAGGCTAACGTGGTAGTTGATGCTCTCAACAGGAAGGTACCCTATTCAGCATCTCCTATTATTACTCATATTCAGTTGCATCAAGACTTTGAAAAAGCAGAGATCACAGTTGTAGTGGGGGAAGTCACTTCACAGTTGGCTCGGTTGACAGTGTAAACAACCTTGAGAAAGAGAATTATTGATGCTCAGTGTGGTTATCCTTATCTAAGTGAGAAGCATCGCCTTATAGAATTGGTGCAAGTTGATGGATTCCCTATATCTTACTTCATATGGTGGTCTCATGTTTAGGACACGTTTGTGTGTGCCTCTAGAGAGTGAAATTAAGAAAGATTTGCTGGCGAAGCTCACAATTCTCCATTTTCTATGCATTCTGGTAGTACCAAGATGTACCAGGACATGAAATATGTTTACTGATGGCGTAATATGGAAAGAGAAGTAGTAGATTTTGTTAGTAAGTGTTTCGTGTGGCAGCAGGTGAAAGCATCAAGACAGAAGCCAACAAGTTTGTTGCAACCTTTAAATGTACCATAATGGAAATGAGAGAATGTATCGATGGATTTCATTATAGGTTTGTGTAGAACAGTGAAGGATCACAGAGTGATATGGGTTATTGTGGATAGGCTTACTAAATTAGCACATTTTATTCCAAGAAGAGCTACTTATATAACGAGTAAGTGGGCACAATTGTACTTGAAGGAAGCAGTGAGATTGCATGAAGTGCCTGTATCGATTGTTTTCTATAGAGATGCTTGTTTTACATCTAATTTTTAGAAAGGACTCTAGGCCGCCTTGAGCACAAGGTTGGATTTCAATACAACTTTTCACCCACAGACTGATGGTCAAACTAAGCATTCAAACAGAGGATATGTTGTGAGCTTGTGCATTGGAGTTCTTAGGGAGTTAGGACTCCCCCTTGCATTTGATGGAGTTTGCATATAATAACAGTTTTTAGGCTACCATTGACATGACATCGTTTGAGGCCTATGGTAAATGTTGCAGATCCCTTGTTTGTTGGGATAAGGTTGGTGAACATAGATTGATTGGCCTTGAGTCAATTCAATCTACTAACAAGACTATACAAAAGATTAGAGCACATATACAAGCAGCACAGAGTAAACAAAAAAGTTATGTTGATGTAAGATGAAAAGATCTTTAGTTTGATGTGGGAGATAAGGTGTTCTTGAAAGTGGCACCTGTGAAGGGTGTTCTGCGATTCGAAAAAAAGGAAAACTTGAGTCTTCATTTTGTTGGACCGTTTTAGATTCTAGAGCAAATTAGCCCATGGCGTATCGTTTAGCATTGCCACCATGACTCTTTGTTGTTCATGATATTTTTCATCTTTCGATGTTGAGAAAGTACGTGTCAGATCCATCTCACATAATTGATTACGAACTATTTCAAATTGGCAAGAATTTGAGCTATGAAGATCAACCAGTTGAGATTTTGGCTAGAGAAGTAAAAATGCTTCGTAACAAAGGGATTTCAACACGCTTTTCACTCGCCAATGTAAGTGATTTTATCAATAAAAAGAAAGTATTTCATTATTGACTCCGAGTAGAAAAAATGTTGTGATAATATACTCTCAGAATGTTGTGCTGCTTTATGTTAAAATGTTGAGATTTAATGTAAGTTGACCTTTGCATCCTCGATGATATAATGTCTTATTCTTGTTGTGTTATCTGGGATAAAATGATCTATTCTTGTGGTATGATCTGGAATAGAATGTCGTATTCATGCTGTGTGATCTTGAATAGGATGTCTCATACTTGTTGTGTGATATGATATAAGATGTCCTTTGCTTGCTGTGTGATTTGGCATTGGAAGACGTATTATACGTATAAGGGGAATTGATGGAACTTCCTACACACGTTGAGTTTACTCCGAATGGCCGCAACTTGGCAAAAAAGTATGGTAAACTCTTGAGTCGTGGAAAGAGTACAAGGATGTAATTGAATATTCAAGATGATCCTGCAAAATGACCATCCAATATACAAAAGGCATATGTTGAGATAAATTGTGAAATATTAAATTACATTTGCTAAAATGCTCATTCTTATAACTAATTTTATGACATTGCAACAAAAATGATTTATTTAAGGTGATTGTTAAAAGATCCCACTCACTAGGTGTGTTTGTCTAACCTTTCAAATGTTTGTTTTATCCCCCCCTCCCCCCCCCCCCCTTCTCCCCTCAAAGTGGCGAAGGACATTCAGTGTTGAACTTGTAGCCTTGATCGCCTTCTGTACTTTGTACTTGCATCATTTTGGTAGTGGCCACTGTTAATCCTTATTGCATGTATGAATTAGACGAGTAAAACTAAGTTATTAAGTCTGCATTTCGTCCCTTTTGGAGGACTTATGTGCCAATGATCAAATGTATCCTTATAGTTGGACATTAATGAAGTTTTCTTCTTTCTCTCGAATTTGACTTTCACGTTTAAAATTTAGGTCCATAAAGTTTTTCTTCTTATTAGGCGTTCAACGTGTCATCTCATGAGGAGACGCACGATCAATGACTAGGCGGCATGCTGGTGTGATGTTTTTGGAATTTAATTTAGTGTCTAATGTTATGTATTTGGCGTTTTAGTTATATTCATAGTCTTAGAATTAATTGCTCGATTAAGGTGTATATGTTAAGGCCATATCGCAATCCTTCTACTTGGAGAGAAATGGTCATTACATGCGAGATGCTTACTACACTCTGGTCCTCGCGTGATTACTAAATCTTCGTGTAGTACAAGTTTTCAAATTGCTTGTCCAAGTATAAGTGAAACAATAGGTTTCCTAGGTAATTCAAGGTCGAACACAGAAAATTGGTATCAAATCTTAGGTCTAAGGCTTACTCTTCATCTAGGCGGTATAAAATAAATATTTATACAATATAAAGTAATTAAATGTGTGTCTAAGTACTAAATCTACTATCTACACTAGAGAATTTGTAAAAGGGGATAAGAATGGTGGTGAGATGGGTAAGTGAACTTATGTAAAGAAATGGAGAAGGAAAGTCTCCACATTATTAGGCGATTAAGACATGTAGCAGACTTGACGAGATAGAGATCAGTCAACTAGCTTATGATTAAGGCGAGCACCTTTCAGTGCCTTAAACTTGCTCGCCTCTAGGGATGCAAATGATAAAACTTGGTTAAGCGAGATCTATCTAAAATCGTTTACTTATAAGACTTATACTTCTCTTTCAAGGGTGACAATCTCTTGGCACCAAGTACCCATACTTGTTCTTCTTTCAGGATACAAGTGATGGAAGTTATCTTGCTGAGGAGCGTTTGTCTCCAAACTTTTCATTGTGTGGTTAGCCATATTCTTGCTACTTACTCTCTCGAGTAGTTGGTAATATACACTGGCCAAGTGATGATTATAGCTCAACTAACATGATAAGCTTTATAAGCTAGACTTCTTATCGAGAACTTATCACATACATAAACTATAGATAACACATTGACAGATGAACAGTAAAGGAATGATGAATTGAAAAGGTAAAAACATGTAATGTATTAAAGAATGTAGGCATTATGCCACTGTACAATATGAACAACATACATTACAAAAAAGTACAAGAATAAAAAAAGTGAAGATAAGAAATATTACAAGTTAGAGGGATGAAAATTGTGGAATCTTCTTTACTTCGACTCTAATCTCTCACTTATAGACTGATCGGAGAGGAAGAAGAATATGCTTTATAGATGGCGAAAATGCCACTCCTTTCCGTCACTCTCTAGGGTTTGGCCCATTTAGGCACACTTTGCTTGGTAGTGATGGAGTTCTTTTAGTGGCAACTTTCGGCAGGAAACTTCTATTCTTTGATCATGTTAGCGTCGATTGTAGTCTTGTCAAGTCACATCAACTTCAACTACCATTCTTGTATTGTAGTAAACCTTTCTCATGTGATAACGTGCTTCCTCGCCTAGGGATTGTACTCGCCAGGCAAGTTTCTTCTTGCATACTACTTTGCATGCTCTCCTATTTGATTCACTATTTTTCGTTTCTTATTAATCCTACGTTAAAACACGCTGAAAACATGGTAAAACAAACATGGAGACTTATGCAAAGTGTATTTTCTAATAATTATGAATTTGCACTAGAAGTTACGTGTTTTGATACCTTTACTATGCATTTTGGTTCAATTATTCTACTTAAATGGTCATAATAACTTGTATTTCTATAAGTTATCACATGCCTCCACTTGGTCGAATGAAGTGACCTCTGGGGTGAGACATGACATAGTTACTTTTTGCTACTGAATATACACAAGCCTTTTGTTTTACTCCAATTACATCAATTTCAAAAAAATCAGTAGCCACCTATTTTTGGCTAGCTTAATTTGATTACAAATTATTATTTCTAATTTGAAGCTAATTTTAAAGAATAGAACAAAGTAATGATCAAAATTAAATAAAGCTTTTATTCATCAACATTTAAATGTTTTTGAAAGATTTAAAAATGGTGAAACAAAATGGTTTATGGATGGAATTTAAATTTTGAATTATGAGATTTTCTATTTGTAAGAAAATCAATTTAATCAATTTTGGTAAAAATCAATCACATATTATTTTTTTAATAAAAAATCAATTATATAATCAATCACATATTTAAATTAATTTTTTCTAAAATGTAGATTTTGAATTGTCTATAAATAGTGTGAATTTTGGTCTATTTCAAAAAACAACAAGAATTTTTTTTTTTTTTTTTGAAGAAAAAAGGTTTACTTCCAAGAATCCGCCTCTTATACAATGAATAGTTCTTTTGATCTCAACCTTTAGTCTTCTTCTTCCCACTTGGAGAAAACATAAAGAAAAAAAATATATAAGAAAAAGTTTATTGTTTTTTTACTTCTTTTTTTCATATCTTCTTATTTGTCGTTATTATCATTATTTTTTAGCCTCAACCACTAGCCTCCTCTCTTAGAGAAAACATAGAAAGAAAGAAGAGTATCAAGGTAAAGTTTATTGTTTTTTTTACTTATTTCTCTTGTTTTCTAAGTTTTCATCATTATTATTATTATTTAGTCACAACCTAATTTAGCTTTTTGTTCTTTTCTTTTGGAGAAAACCAATGAGATAAGGATTTTTTTTTTACTTCATTTTTTTGTTCAATATTATTATATAGTATTATTACTATTATTACTAATTGTAACGCCTCAAGCCTCCCAGCATCATCATTATTGTTTGTGACACACAAATCAATACGAATCATTTCAGCATGCTTTGTCCTCACTCAAACGCATCATAGAAAATTTTTCAAGAGATCACCCCACATAGAATTATTCCAAGCTAAGAATGCTTAACTTTTGAGTTTCTATAATCCAGCCATAAAAAAGAAAGGTGCACCTTGTTGGTATAGACATTCACTTTTAATTCTTTTAAGCATTTCTTAACCTTACTTTCATGTTCTCAAGATTCTTCTTATTCAGATGTAATATTGATTCATTCATGTTCTTCTTCTAAACTCAAAGCTTTACACTAATACTTTAAACTTTACGGTATAGATGGCAATTTTAGTCTAATGTTCTATTTTTGTACTTTTTTTTTTATTTTAATTCCTATTTCATTTTATTTTAATAAACAATATGTTTGTTTTCCTTATTCTTATTATTCCATCTAACCCATATACTCTCAAATTCATATTTTATTTATGATTCACAATGCATAAATATATGTATGTGTATGCATGTTTTCTTTAGCATTTTATTGTGGTGTTATTTCAATATATCCTCATTACATCGTGGTTAATAAGTAGTAATTTGATTTTTTTTTTTATCATTTTTCTCTTTGCACATTTTCCTTAAAAAAATTTGACGGTAGAACCTAGAAATATTTGGAGTATATTATTTCCAAATTCTTGAGATGACGGTGGATCCTTAACACTTATTGTAAAAATCTTTTTTTATTATTTTTATCTGCTTAATTTGTTTGGTTGCATCCTTGATTTTAATTTTATATTGTTCATTAACTTTTATTTTATTTCTAATTAAAATTCTTCAAAGTTAAAAAAAATCTTTTTAGTTTAATTTTCTTTAAATACTTTTGAAAATATTTCATAAAAATTTTCTTTAAAACTATTTAGAAAATCTTTCTTTAAAATCGTAATTTTTATATTTTTAAAACGTTAAAAATCTAATTAATCTATGATTTCACAAGGTTTCTTTAAGCAAAATCCTGCGATGGAATATGAAAATATCTTAAAGTTCGTTATTTATAGATTATTGAGGTGATGAATAAATATTTTTGGAAATCTGAGATTTGATAAAAAAAAAAAAGAATTTAATCAACATTTTTCAAAATCTTTATTAAAAGAATATCCTAAGATGAATTTTAAGAAATTGAAATAATTTTTCATTCTAGTAAGTGATGAAATTTTACACATTATAGTCTAATGGATAGAATGTTCTCCACCTATTTGAATTGTAACAATTTTTTATTAGTGAAGGGTGTTTGTTGATGTGAAAGAAAGATAATAACGTGGGAGAAGTCTCTCACACACTCTCAAAGTCATAGTGGAAATCACTAATATTACCACTCATAAGGCTTGAAGAGTTGTGTCCCATCTAGAAAGAAAAAAAATATGATTTTATTAAAAAAGCTGGGGCAAAATAGTGCAAGTCACTAATATTACCACTCATAGGTGGAGCCTAAGCACGTGGAAAATGAGAGGATCTCTCACCTAGAGGAGCCTAAATTAAATATAATACAATTAAGAGGGAGTCTCACATCTAGGAGGAGCGTAGATGATCGATGAGTTAAGCTCTATGTGAGTTGTTGTAGTAGAAAAGTACTGCAGATCAGTATTACGTTGTAAAATGTTTAACTTTTTAATATTAGTTGATTATTTTTAATAGAATTTTATTAAAAGAGGTAGGGGCAAAATAGTAAACAAAAGATATCCTACATTATCTTATTTATATATCCTAGTAGTATTAAACATGTACGATGCACGTAAGATATAATTTTATTAGTAGTATTTTAAAGTATGAAAGTAAATGCATTCTAAAAGAGTTTCTTAAGTAGATTATCTTTTCGTTTTTATAAAGATCTTATTTATTAAGTACCAAAGGAATACTCTATATTAAATTTTTAGCAACTTTTAATTATTTTTGTTTTTGAAAATAAAGTATTTTCAATTATACATAATTAAATTGATAGTTCCATAATTGTTATATATATATCTTTGGAAATAATGTATAGTAGATAAAATTTTCTTTTATGTTGATAAGAGTCATTTTAAACTAAAATCATATAATTCAATAAACACAAAACAAATTATTGATTAAACACAAAATTTATCAAACACTAAATTAAATAAATATTGTTCTTATTTACATCAGTAAAAAACACTAAAAAAATATAATAGAAATTTAAAGAACAGCAAACGAAATATAACAATGAAGAAAAATTAATTAATTTAATAGGAGAATAAAAAAGAAAAGAAAAGATTATCTCTAAAAAAATCTAAATTTATATGTGACGACTTAATAGTTTAATCTTCATTCAAGAGGAGAGTTCAAGAATCCAATGATTTTAGTAATTGATCTCTGTTGTGGTTCTAGAGGAAAAGGAGAAAAAATTTCTCTATCTTTCTTGCCAACATAGTTGATTATTTCTTCTTCAATTCTTCACTCAAAGTAATGTTATTTGATAGCAAACTTTTTGTTTTTATGCTTTCACCTTTTGTTTTTTCTTTCCAATCCTTCCATGTCTCTAAAATTGAGCTACCAACAACATTGTTGAACATCAAACTTGCCATGACTTAATGTTGTGAGTAAGAGAAAGAACTTATATATATATAAATGATTGAAAAACTAAATAGTTCTAGAAATAAATGAGGAGGAAACTAAATGATCTATTTTTTTTAAAAAAAAAATCCTTCAACATAGAACTACTCTACATCACCAAAAATAATGAAACCTTTTTACTTCCTCCTTAACATAAAACTTCTCCATGAATTTTCCAAAAATAAAAGAAAGCCCTTTAAAACTTCCCCATCACACAAAATAATGAAGCATGTCAAATATTTGATGTTGGAATTAATTTCTTTCTCCTAAACCTAAAAATTTCCCACTTTCCTTAAAAAAAAACCCTAAAACCTCGCCACATAATTAGGGTTTATAGTGTTTTTGGAATTTGAGAATATCCTCTGCGTATTTTATTCACACTGTGTAATTACAATGACCAATGGTTAATTTATATAATTAATATCTCTTGAATTTTGAGATGTAAATAATGTAAAACTTAAAGAGATAACGTACATGAAAGTTTTCTGATGAGACATATGGCTTCATTTGATTGACTAATGAGGACTCTTTATAACTACAATTACCATTCATAATTTTCTAGAAGATGGTTGGGAATCCTTGATGGCTTGATGACTGGTGTCCAATGTGGCACATTTGGTAGACTTAGTAGTGTCCAAGTCACCTTCATCTTTTACTCTAACATCCTCCCTTAAATGAGAGGGTAAATCTATTACTCCGAGTTTGGAGTGTAAACTTTGAAATTGTGAGTGAGTGAGTGGTTTGGTCGAACAATCAGCTAGTTAATCCGAAGAAGGAACGTACCAAACATCTAAGACACCACGAGTACTTGATCCTGAATAAAGTGAACGTTAATTTCAATGTGTTTCGTTCCAGTGTTGAATATTGGATTGCTAGCAAGGGCACATGCACTAAGATTATCACACCAAAGAATTAGTTTCAGTGAGAGGTAGACATTTAATTCAGAGAGAAGTTGCTATAGCCTTTAACCAAAAAAATTCAGAGGCAACATTAGCCAATGCACGATATTTCGATTTTGTACTAGATCGAGCAACGGTAATTTGCTTTTCAGAGGACTATGATACAAGATTGTTTCCAATAAACACACAATAAGCTGCAACTGACTTGCGATCATCAATATTAGATGCCTAATTAGCATCTGAATAGACAGAAAATGAGAGATAATAACTTTGCTGAAAAAATAAGCGAAAGGACCGCGTGTCACTTAAATACCTTAAAACACGTTTCATAGCCAATGAAGATTTCTGGGATATTGTAAAACTGACTAAGATGATTTACAATGTAGGTTACATCTGAACGTGTGTGAGTAAGTTATTGCAATGCTCCAATGGTACTTCTATAAATAAATGGGTCATTCAGTGGAGTTCCTTCAAGAGCTAATAAGTGTTTTCCCATAATACTAGGTGAAGGATCAAGCTTAAGATCATCAAGATTGAGTTTGTGAAGCATACCAAACACATAATTTCATGATTTAAGATAAGTCCAGAATTAAGATGATGAAGTTGGAAGCCAAGTCGTAAAGGTCCAAAATCTTTAAGAGTATAACATTTATCTAGTGTGGTAATTCAATTAGATATGAGAGACGGATCATTATCCGTGATTATAACATCATCAACACACAACAAGAGTAAAATGATGGAGGTACTTTGCCTTAGTATAAACAGTGAGTGTTACACTTCGTTCTAGGTTTTTCCCTCTAACCTAGATCGTGGTGTGAATCTACTCTTTAAAAACATTCATTTTTCAATGTAAGATTAATAAAACACTTTTCAAGAAATTCTATAAAAATTTTGACCGTCTCCCCTGAAAAACAGACTAACCACACCTTGAAAACAAAACAAAAAAAAATGACACTTCTTTGCTTTTAAACTCAACTAACATCGAGTATGTCTCACCGTACACTCATCCAAAATAATCCAGAGTTCCAAACAAAGTTTAAATACACTCTTAAGTATAGTTACAAGGATTACACCCAATGACAATTTTCTCAAAAGTGAGTTCCTTAACACAACCGTCACCATTCCTAACTAACCTCATGCTGGACCCAAAATATAAATATACAAACATAGAAAGCAAAAAGAAATCCACAATCAGCAGTGAGATGCTCAATGAAAATTTGGAACTTGACCATTATCTGAGGGGAGAAAACATTGAAAACGTGAGTTAAAACTTAGTGATTGCAAGTTTTTAGAAGTAAAAATTTATAAACATGCTTTCAAGAATGTTTGAATATGGCATCAATAATGAAATCATAATTAAAACGTTATAATCACGAGTTACTATAAATCACAAGTTTTTGTCATCAAACCTGTACCATATGAGGGTCTACTATAGCAGAGCACCTAAATATATGATCGAGAATAGCTTTCACATGATCAAGGAATCATGTAGTCAAACTAAGCTCACTCACATTTAGTACCCACCACGATAAAAACCTCCAATAAATCTGACCATGGTAAAATACTAAATACATGGCTGAGAATAGCTTACACATGATCCATATCCACAAGGAAACATGTGGCTAGACTAAGCTCATGCATATTTAGTACCTACCACAGTAACAACCTCCATTCAAATCCAACATGATAGAACACTAAATACACTGATGAGAATACCTCACACGTGATCCATATTCACAAGGAAACACGTGGTCAAACTAAGCTCACACATACTTAGCACCTATCATAGTAACAACCTCCATATTTGCTTCCATGTGTACATAGAACCACCCACCATGGGTTAAGCTAGGCCTGAAGCCAAATCACAATCCTCCATCCATATCCTCACACCTAGGCTCAGGATCTCGGATCTCTGGTCATGACCTCGTTTAGCCCCGAAACCCCCTGACAACCATAGCCACTATGACAACGCATTCACATAGCCTTAGGGACATCACCAACATTATTTCATAAAAATTACATGTTTAAATTTCAAAACCAAACATGGTTAGAAACACATTTTCAAATCATTTTCGATCATTAGCAATCAACACATATTCTTAAAATAACATTTCATTCAAACCATCCAAGTTTAATATCAGATTAAGGAGTATTGTTTTAAACCATTTGTCATCTAAACATGACCAATAAGTTTGGATTCAACCACAATTCAGAAATATAAGAGTTTATGGAAACCAAAAATCATATTTAAAAACATTTTTAATACATAGTTTATAAAACAATCATGGCGTACTATAATAGCATATATAAATTATAATAAAAATACTTGAAAATAAACCACTCACTATCAATGACTCGATACTCTGGGATTATATGCTTTTCCCACTTCAATTTGGTATGAAGCAAAGATTAAGGTCTATTAGCTATTTGCACAAAGCAAGAGGATACAACAATCTCCAAATCACTTTATAAGGCCAACTTAAACTATTTTATGTTTCTAAAGTCCTTGAGTTCTCAGTCCGTCTTAGATTACACTAGACTTTTCACCTACGAACCCTTAAACTTGAAATCTAGATACTTAACGCCATGAGCATCCAATTTAGTTCAAACTCAATGGGTCTTCTATGTAGATACACTTTTATCCCAATTATCAATGAGGTTTGGGATTTATATTCATTTTATGAACATGAGTCAATTAACCTTAAACACCTCATAAGATCACCTAAACCATTTATATTTTGAACCTTGTAGAAGTAACACCCAAAGGAACTCCAAGTTAATGAAAAGCTTGTTTTCAACTTCTAACATTCAACTTTAGGATCCAGTATTATGAGTAATTTAATTTTCATGCTTAGACTCCATGACATTTAAGAACTGGAAGAAAACTCACTTAAAACATTCCAACCCTCAACAAGAACTTAGAAAGTAACCTTAACTTCGATGGGTAACACTCTAATGGCTTTCTAAACTCTAGTCTAGCATTCAAAATTATGGGTAAATTGATTTTGCTCCAGACACTTAATAGGTATCACTAATTTGAAGACAAAAATCAATGTGTGTTCAAGAATTCCATAAAAAATCAACTATCAATAAAATCTTACCAAACACTTATCAGAGTAGCCTAATTAATTCTAATGGATAACACTCTAACGACTTTCTAGCTTCAAAATCTAGCTTTCAACATCATGGGTTATTCAATATTAGCACTAGAATTAGACGGGTACTCAAGATCAACTCCATAAAGCTCATAATCTTACAAAAATTGAGCAAAAAAGACTAATTTCAAGCTCCCTAATGGTTGGACAGTAGCCAAAATCATCCAAGAATCCAAACCTGATAACGAAAAATAGTGGGTATAAATAAATTTGGGATAAAAGCTTATGGGTGTTCAATATTTATAAGAATTCCATAATTTCTCACAAAAACTTACCCACACAACTCTAATGGTGTGGATCGAGCTTCACAGATGACAGATTTCGAGAGAGATCTGACATTGGGGTTCAAATTTCGATGGTAAGAAAGACTGAGGAATGACAAAGAAAATGTAGTTTTGTGGCTCAACCACATACAGATGTTAGGCTTGGCAGCATGGTGTGATGTCGTCGTCCGGTGTTTGAGGAGTGACTCATGGCTGGTTGAACGTGAATGGCAGATGCGACGTAAGCTGGACGACAATGACACTAAGGCTGCCAACTTTAGATCTGCAAGGATAGCGAACGACGAGGCTTGCTGGTTGTCAACGAAGGAGTCGAGTGATGCCACAATGGCTGGGTAGTGTCGTTGGTAAGAAATAGAGAGAGAGATGTCTTGGGTGTGAGAAATTTCGAGAGAGCGAGAAGTTATGTTGTGATGATGAAGAAGAATCTGGATTTTTCTTCTTCTTTTAAATAAAAAGTAATACTAATAATATAAAAATGACCATATTCCTCCTCACCCTCAAATTAAATTTACCTTTTTGTCCTTAGTTTCTTTATTTCAACATTCAAATTTTCAAGTCTTATTCCAAACTAAATTTGTTCCAATTTCCTCATTAAAGTAAATCAACTTTAAAGAATTGACAATTAGATTTAGACTTGTTTTTTACAACTTACCGATATGGCCAAAGCCATGGGAACCAAACACACCAAAAACCTTAAAATCAACAAAATTTAGTTTATGAGAGAATAATAATTCCATTGGAGACTTTCCTTTAAGATGTAACGCTCCAAAAATTAAGGTGATATTAAATTTAATTATCTTAATTTTATTTATTTATGTTGGAACTATTAGATGTTAATTTGAAATATTTTATTTAGAATTATGGTTTTGTGAAACTAGAATTAATTGAATATTTGTTGGTTGAATATTTAATTAATTAGTAGAATTTGATTTTTGGTGCTATTGAGAGTGAATTTAGTTAAATAATTTGGGTGGTTATTTAATTAAATTGAAGAGTGAAATTTTTTATTAGAGATTTGATAATTATATGTATATGTGATTATATGTATATGATTATTATGGAAAAAAGTGAAGATAATCATATTTGTAAAAAATTAATTATTTTGGAAGATAATCAATTATTTAAAGAAAGACAAATATTGATTGAGGAGAGAGGTTGTTGATATGATTAAGAAATAAAAGGAATAAATTTTATTTAAAAGAAAAATTGATAATTATATATTAGAATATAATTACACTTGTTGGAAAATAAGATAATTAATGTGGAGAGAGGTTGTTGATTTTATTGGACGAGAAAAGATGATATATTTAATTAAGGAGATGAAATAATGGTTTAAATAAAAGAAATTTTCATAAATCTAACAAACCGGTAAAATATTTACGATTTTTGTAACAAAAAAAGCCCATGTAACTGATCATTTATTAAAAAAATTTCAGGTTTGTCCTTCTTTATCATCGTTTTTATTTCTTCATTACTACAATTTTTTCTTTTTCCTCCTCTGCGATTTTTTATTCTTTCTATCGTCTTCTTCTCCAATTTTTTTCTTCCCATCATCCTTTTCTCTTCTTCTGCATTTTTTAATAAATATTTTAGTTTGCTCTTCCTTTCCATATTCTTTCTTCTGGAATTTTTCCTTTCCTTTCCATCGTCCTTTTCTCTTCTTATGCATTTTTTTTTAAAAAAAATTTCAACTGTTATTTGGTTGTTTAAGATCGTGTGTCAAATATAAAAGATCATGAAAAAATATCGTTGGGATAGATCATGTGCCAAATATAAAAGATCGTGAAAAAATCGTTGGAATATTGGATTGCCAAATGTAAATGATCGCGTACCAAAAATAACCAAATCTAAACGATCGTTTCTCAAATCTAAATGATCATGTACCAAATTTTTTTAAAAAAAATCTTTGAGATTTGACTACCCAAATTTAAACAATCAAATCTAAATAATCATGTGCCAAATCTGATCATGTAGCAACAAAATCTTAAAAAAAAAATTGTTGAGATTTGGATACCAAAAAATTAAACGATCAGTATCATCTCTTTCTTCTTTCTTTTTTTTTCACTACAAATCTAAACGATCATTTACCAAGATTATTTAGATAAGATCATTTAGATTTGGTACAAGATTATGTATATTTACTACTCCCTCTCCCCAATATCTATGCTCACCTCTTTACTAAGATCCCTACACGTTGCACACACATACTTGTAACATGACCACGGATTTACTACTCCCTCTCCCCAATATTTATGCTCACCCTTACATTACATCAGTAATGTCTAAATCAATAAGGAAATTGAATATCAGAGAAGTAAGAAATTATTAGATAACTTATATGGAACCATTATATGAGATTTTAGTAGGATTCATTTTGATCCTACTAAAATTAGTATATGAGTTTCTTAATCTTTAGTAGTCTATGATCAAATTTGATACTATCTTTACATTTTTGGCCTCACAATGATATTAATATGATTAATGATTCTAAAATGGTTAAAATCTATTTTATAATATACTATTTTAAAACATATATAATAATTAAAAATTAAATTTTACATTTTACATTTTTTCAAAATTAAACAATTACAGTTTTTTAAACATATATATAATAATTAAAATTTATATTTTTTCAAAATTAAACAATTCAGTTTTTTAAAACATATACATAATAATTCATAGGGGAATTTTCAAAAATAAAAAATTTTATAACATATATACAACCTATAGCAAATTCTATCACTGATAGCCATTGATATGCTATATTGATAGAAGACTATCATTGATAGAATTCAAAATTTTGCTATAGCTTGTAAATATTTTAATTTATTTTTCTATTTCTAAAAATACCCCTAATTAATAATTAAAATTTTCAATTTTTTAAAGATTAAACTGTTCACACTAGATTTTGGGAGAAATGTAATTCGTGGAATTGAACTTTGTATATTGATTTGTATAGCAGATACAATTTTTAGTATTTACTCATTTGATACTTTCTCTCGAATACAAATTAAAACTTAGAACTCCTTGATCTTTGGTCTTTAGAAAGTTGTAATTGCAAGTCAATTTGAGCTTCGATCTTCTGTAATTTAAGGAAAGTTTGATCTTCCATGTCTTTAATCTTTTAGAAGAGGTTAATCTTGAGGTTGATAAGAACATGCATGTCTTGAGAGCTTTTTAGAAGTTTGAGTTTTCAATTCTTCAAAGCTTTAATTCTTCCATCAACCAAAGATCTTCAAAATGAATGGGAAGGTCTTTATTTATAGAGAATTTCCATGGATTTTAGGTGGACTTGGGCCTATTTGCTTGGTGGGCTTGCACTTGGGCCAATTTGCTTGTTGGACTTGTGCTTGGACTTCTTTGCATGTTGGGCTTGAGCTTAGGTCCATTTGCTCGGCGGGCTTGGACCCATTATTTCTTTGGCTCAATTTTACATCGGAGACTTGAATTTTGTTGGATATGAGAAAACTTAATTGATGAAACCCAATAAAATTATAATTATCACAATGTTTGCTGTGATCATGTGGTAGAAAAATTTAGCTGGCTGAAATTTCTTCTCAACAAATGCCCCTTTTTCAAGATTCGTGCACGTGTATAGGTGGGTGAATCTTGAAAACGATAACTGAAACAAAAAAAAAAATACAAGTAATTTTGTTCTTGGCTCTGGCTTTATGCCAAATTAATCATTCTATGCATATGGACATAGTGTGATTAAAATGCTAAATGAAGTTTGGTGAATTTAAGTTTAATTCACAATTTTTTTTCAATAAAAATCAATTGGAATATGACAATTTTTTTTTAAAAAAATGAAATTGAGGTTTTTATTTTAAAAAAAAAAACTAATGGAAGGATTGAGACTTAAAATTGATAAAATTGAAATATTGTCAACTCATTACAATACGAATTTAAGTCAAAGTTTTTCATTATTTTTTATTTTTTAACAAAATTTGTGTCAATCTAAAGTTGCATTGCCTTCAAAGTTAAAATTTCAAAGGTTTACCAAAAAAAAATTCACTTAATTTGAAATGATTTAATGATTTGAGATAAAATTTTAAAATTTTCAAACACAACAAAAACAAAATGATTTGAGGATTTTTTTTAATTCTCCATTTTTGTGTTTCAAGTTTAATTATGGAAAGGATGGGGCATGGATATGCTTTGATTTTTTTTTTAAAAAAAAATATATGCTAATTTTTTAATAATTTTTTTTGTTTCGAATAAAGAAACAGAATAGGAGGGAAAGGAATTCTCTTGTAAAAAAAATTCTAATTCTATATAACAATTCTATCTAAACTACTTGTGTTTGTTAAGAAACTTGGGAGATTTAATTTTCCATTTGTTTTATAAATAGGGAAGAATAACTGAGAAAGAAAATCAGAACACTTCCATTTTAGTTTTTACCATTCTCCCGTGGATTCTTGTTTTCAATATTTTTTTTAAAAAATGTTGGTTCATATTAAGGAGAAAAAGAAAATGGTTGACTGAGAGAAAGAGGAACCTTTTTTCCTTTTTGTTTTGTCTTCCGGTAGTAAGGGGAGAACGACATAGAACAAAAAAAGAAATTTTGTTTCCTTTGGTGACATTTGGAGTACTACTTATGATCGACAGAGGGGGAAAAGAAGAAAAGGAAAAAAAATGAAAGGAAAGGAAAGTTGAACAGAGGGAATAAAGAGTTGAGAGAAGTAGAAAGATATATATATTTTGGGCCCACATCCACTACACACTTCATTTCTTTTATTTATTTATTTTTGTTTATTTACATCACGCCATTTTGCCCCTTTTCATTTTCTTGGGCAGTTTTTATATATATTGGGCAGTTTCAAAAATGGCAAAACAAGTTATAATAATTAAGTCCACAGTACACATACTTTATTATTTACAAAAATGACAAAAACAAAGCCCAGCCCACACATATTCAAGAGATAAAATGTCACAAATGCCCTCGTTACTAATATACATTTGATACACCTTATACACGTCTGATACACCTAATACCTATTGATATACCTGATACTTCTTGATACATCTAATACATTTGATAGATATACTCGATCACTTAATACACTTTGATACACTCAATACCTTATGATACACACCTGAAACATCTTGATACACATAATACTCCTCGTTACACTTAATTCTTCTTGATACACTTGATACCCCTTAGGCCTTCATACACTTGATTAGTTTGATACACTTAAAGGCTCCACTTATAAGTTTGATACAATTGATACACTACTAACAAACTTGTTATGCTTCATTGGCACACTCAATAAATTTGATACGTTTGATGTATATGATATATTTGATACACTCGATGCACTGCATATACACTTAGTATTATTCACTTATACATTTGATTGATTAAATACACTTATATGCTTGAAGTCCTACTTATACACTTGATATACTATTGATATACACTTGTAAACTTGATTCATATACTTGATAATAAAATTTACTTGATAATGATTAATTTTATTGATATGCATTAACAATATATCGTTGATATATTTGATAATAATATACTGAGTTATATCATTCATATACTTAATAATACTATAATGAACTCAAATTTAAAAAAATAAAAGTCACGTAGGAAGTATATCAACCAACTAATACATATAATATAAATATATCACAATACTGACATACAAAATGAGACAAAGTAAAACCAAAACAGAAAAATAAAACAAAATCATTTGAAATCAGATTCAACTCAAAATACACATCAAAGAGAGGGGAAAAAATCACAAATGAAGTTAAATTACTCTAATCAATAACCATTATATTTCATATGCAATTATTGTACTATTGATATTCTAAAATCAATATTGAGACAAAATTAAAGAACAAATAATTTTTATCGTATAAGAATAAATAAATAATTAGGACCTTAAAAAGTGGGAGAATAAATAAAAACGAGTAGGGCATTAAAAAAAAGAAGAGAAATTAGTTATTGGAAAGGTAGTTTAGGAATAATAACAAATTTAAGATGGAGAGTATTTTTATAAGTGAAAAATTTGCCATATTGTAAAATTCTAGAACAATTTGCTATATTTTCTATATCATATTCTCAAAATGCTACCCTATGAAATTTCTCATTTTCTTTTTTTCATTTTTTGCAATTCTTTACTTTTTTTTTTCATTTTTTCAAATTCTTTTCTAATAATAACTCATCCCAATTATATTTATAGGAATGAAGCAAACATGAGCTTGGAGATGAGCTTTTGAGATGGGGACCTTGAACAAACATGAAGATAGAAGTGCATTTTATCATTATTTTGACTTGATGATGGAGCAAGTGAGACTACACCAACATGTTGTGGATCTATTTTAACTTGAACTTGATGAAGGGGCAAGCGAGACTACACCAATATAGTGTGCATCAAGACTACACCAACATTGTGGATTGAGACTACACTAGCATATTGTGGATTGGTTGCAATACATCAAAGATGGAGATGATTAACCTATCGGCTGCAACACAAGAAGGATGAAGATGATAATCCTCTCGGCTGCAATACATGGGAGAAGATGAAGATGAAATCCTCTTAGCTGAAACACATGGAAAAGATGAAGATGGAATTCTCTCGATTGCAACACATGGGAGAAGATGGAGATGATGATGATGATCCTCTCGGCTGCAACATATGAGAGAAGATGAAGATGAATGCTTTCGACTGCAACATATGGGAGAAGATGGATATGGTGATCCTCTCGGCTACGGCTTCATTAAAGACAAAGAGGAATGAATCTCTTGACTGCAACACATTGAAGATGAAGATGACGATCTTCTCGATTGCAACATATGGAGAAGATGAAGATGAAGATCCTCTAGGCCACAACACATGGGAGAAGAAGATCCTCTCAACCGCAACACATGGGAGAAAAGGCAGAGCTCGCTACTTTGACTTTGCCCCTTTTTCCCTCATTTTTTTTACATTGCAATTCTTGTAAATGCAAGATTTTTGTTAAATGATAATAATTTTTTCCCTTATTCTAGTGTGATTGCTCTTGAATTTTATTTTGGGCTACTTACATATCATTTACTATGAGATTACATCATCACAATGAAGCATGTTATTTATTTATTTTTATTTTTTGTATGCGACTAAACTTAAAGTGAACTTTAAGCTGCCTACATACCCTTTGTATAACATAGAGATCAATCAAAACGTAGTTCAACTTTTTTTTTGTTTCCATTCACCTTTTAAGCTATTGTGGGCTAGGAGCATCATATAGTTTTAGGCTCTTGCAATAAGGAGCTTCGCATATTTAGCAGCTCAAATGTTAATTATTGGTTAAAAGATATATTTAATTTTGGATTTAATTTGAAGTTTTTCCTTCACTCATTAAAGTTAAATTAAAGGTTTAATTGACTAATTTTTAAAGATTTGTTTTGTCGAAATTTTCCCAATCAAGGTTGAATTGGTTTCAACCTTAAATTTTGGGTAAGTTAATTTAGGAGAATTTTTAGATGAGTCCATTCTTAATTTTATTAATTAAGATATTGAAATTTTGCTTTTATGATTATGATATCGATTTAATCGAAGAACTTTTACTATCAGCTAGGGAGTATTTTTTTTGGCTAACCTCCCAGGTAAAATATTCTACTACTGGATCTTCGAACATGAATTTAA
The DNA here is from genome assembly GCA_037974545.1 of Cucumis variabilis. Lineage (NCBI taxonomy): Eukaryota > Viridiplantae > Streptophyta > Magnoliopsida > Cucurbitales > Cucurbitaceae > Cucumis > Cucumis variabilis. The sequence continues at coordinate 14,796,300 of JBBPDI010000004.1, forward strand.
GAGCTTGCATGAATTTACTATTATGAATTGATGGTAGCTAAAATGCATAATATGATGTTGTAGTTGAATGACTTATATGTTTATGATGTTTATGATGCATGATATATTAATCACATTATTATGGACGTTATGATTGATATTCATGTCCTGTTTTTGATGTTTATGATACTGCTACATGCTATGGATTGTGGTGTCCTATTAAAATTGGTCGTTAGTGTTGTGTACATGGGTGTCCCTCAGAGTCACTACCTTTCATAGATTTATGATTGTGTGTGTCGACCACCAGTCTATCATGTCCTGTTTATGAGTGGTCCAACGAGATCACTACAACCCAATATCATTGGTGTGCCTTTGGGTTCAATGACAAATAAGAGTTTTTTTCGGGATCACTAGATTGCGTGTGTTCCATCAGGCACACGATAGTTTTGGGTACCTCCTCATAGGTCCTATTGGGAAGTTAACAAACACCTAGTGGGACTAGTAGTCGGTCCTTTACTAAGTATATGTTTATACTCACCCATTTTTATGTTTAATATTTTAGGCAAAGGTAAGGATAGAGAAAAGTTGACGAGTGACAGAAAAGGCTCGTCACATGCCATATGGGAACTCCTTTTTGCTTTCGCTTTTCATTGTTCGTTTTCCGTGTTTTAAGCTTAAACATTTTTTATCTATTTATTTTATTATCTTTAAAATTTGTAAAACTAGTTGCAACATGTTCTCATTGTATTTTTAATAAAAATTTTAAGACCCATTCGGTAACGTTTTCGTTCTTTGTTTCATGTTTTCTTGTTTCTTCTTTTTGTAGAACAAGAAACAGTAATGTGTTTGATAACTGTTTCTATTTCTTGAAAAAAAAACAGAAACAGAAAATGTATTTGATAACTATTTCTTGTTTCCTTATTTTCTTCAAGATTTATTTGATATTTTATTCACATCTAATTCAATTAAACATTAAAGAAAAGTATATGCCCTCCATTAAACATAAAAAATAAAACTATCACAAGTTTAGGTTTCACTTTCATAAATAGAACAAAGAAACAAAATATTTACAGAATTCCATATTTGCCCTTATAACGATTTTTCAATTTTGATTCTTCCTCTTCTTTCCGATTTTTTTCTATATCGTTCTCTATTCTCTCTTCTTTATGATTTTCAATAGTATTCTTTTTTTTCATCATCTTTCTTCTCCTTTTTGTATATTTTTTCTTCTTTCCATTGTTATTTTCTCTTCTTTTGCAATGTTTCTTTTTTTAAAAGGATTATTTGGTTGTTTAGATTGTGTGATAAATATAAAAGATCGTAAAAAAAATAACCGTTGGAATATTGGATAGCCAAATCTAAACGATCGTGTATAGCCAAATTTAAACACCAAAGAATCTTTTAAAAATTATTTAGATTTGCTTCCCAAATTTAAATGATCGTGTGTAAAAATAGCTAAATTTAAATGATCGTCTACCAAAGAATCATAAAAAAAATCGTTTAGATTTGGCTGCCAAATTTAAACGATCAAATCTAGAAATTGTGTAAAAAAAATAGACAAATTTAAACAATCGTCTATATAAATGATCGTTTTCCAAAAAAACTTGAAAAAAAATCATTGAGATTTAGCAACCAAAATTTAAACGATCAATCTCAACAGTTGTGTACAAAAAAAAATTACTAAAAAATCGTTTAGATTTAGATTTAATCATTTTTCCAATTCTGAACGATCTTTTCTCAAATACTAAATGATGGTTTCTCCAGTATATTACTCACATCGGATGCCAATTAATCGGAGGTATTTTTGGAATTTCCTATTGTGGGCCTATGGACTTTTTCTGTTTTCGAGATTATTTTATACGGTGTAAATATTTGGCCATTTTGTTCTAATTTTTCAAAGACCCCGAAAGTTTATTCATTTAATACAAAGAAGTCACAGTGCACAAATTAAAATAATAACATAATAATAAAATTATATCTATCCTTAAAATCGAGCCTTCAACACATTAAAACAACTTTCAATGAGATCATAGTGAAGAATGTTGATAGTTAAACACTTCTTCTGTACCTCAAGGGCGATGTCTCCTTTTTCTAAAATCTCGTATATGATATCTTTGATCATGACATACTTGAATATCCTAAATTGACAATATAGTATTGATCTGCATATAATAAAGCAAATAAAAAATTATCATAAAGTCATCCATTTCATTTAAAGTTCTAAAAACACATAATTATTTACCTATCTTAGGCATAGGAATTTAATTCTCGGGATTCTTGATACATTCAAGAAGTATGCGAGAATCATTGACCAATCCTTCCCAACTAGACATGACATACGTGAATAACAGATCAAATGAACAGAAACACATTATATTCCATGTCGTATTAGTTTTTCTTCCACGAAACGATATTTGTTCATTTTTTAGAATACTTGATGCAACGTGAGTGCCATCAATAACACCAATACAATCCTAAAGTGTCACACCTCGCGATCCACAGACCTACTTGCTTGTCTTGTGAGACGTGGTGTGACTTGAGAATCCTTGACGCAGTTAAACTCCAAAGACGTCTTAACTTCCTTAACTTAGGTCAAATGCCATAACACTTAACAAATACTTTAGGTGATATAGAACTTAACGCGGAAAAGGTAAAACAAACTTTAACTTTTATTTACCAATAAGGAGATTAGTCAAGTATATACAAGTACTATACTTAACCAAAATTTCAAACAAAACACTTAAGCTTATAACTAAACGCCTGACAAATCTTTGCCTGGTAAGCCCAAACTTCCCTCTCCTCTTAGCCTTAACGCCTAAGTCCTGGAAGATAAATTTTAAATAATAAGTCTAAAAGACTTAGTAAGATTTTATGAAATCTTTTTCGCAATACCTTTTCATAAACATCATTTTGCAAACCAAATCAACTTAACAAGATAACATATCAAATCATGTAAATATATCATTTCAAATCAGCACTGTTTCGTATAACACATCTTTTCGCATAAATGAATAATCTTAAAATAAACATACATTAGTTATCAAATACTCCCTCCACCAAGGATCCCGAATCACTCTATACGCTAGGTCACATAAATTTCATGTTTAGACTATTGAGTTCTTCAGCATACGAGAATATACAAATTTGTCCTTGTTGCTCAGACCGCTAAGCTTTATATGCTTCTTTCAATGCATAAGTCAGCTTTTTATCACCATGTAGCCCCGTAGACTCCATGATGGCCTTGACTCTTTATATGCACATAAAAGTTAACATCATCTCAAGAAAACAACTAATGGTTTGAAAATCATTTCATAGTATTGCAATCATAATCATCAAATCAAGCTTTAACCTTATAAATTATACTTGAAAACATATAAACTTTTCATAGAAATCTCGTTTAAAACACCTCTCATTTGAATTCAACTTTCAAATTAGTAAAGAGAAATCACAAGAAATATTTTAACATCAGAGCATGTAAGAAAATCACTCACAAAACTTTAAGAAGAAAAACACTCACAACTTTACTAAAGAAGTCCTTCTTCTCACAAGCCTCTTCTATAAGGTACGACTCTAACGGTAAACGTACAGAACGTCATAGCCTATATAAATATATCATATCATAAATGTCAAAGCTTAGTCAAATATAACTCAATCATAGCCGATCTAATCATAGTATGCCTTGATTATAATGTAATGCATAATATAGAACATGCATGCAACTTTAATATGGAGGTTTAATAGAAAAATCTCTTACCTGGAGATTAGCTAAACCAATAAAATCTTGGCTAACGGTCAACTCCTCCCAGTCTACTCAGTCCCCAAGACTAAGATTGAATCCAACACAACCTTGAATGAAAAATTGCACAGTCCAAATCTTCCAACAAAATAGTCAACCTTCAAGTAAAATAAAATTTTAATTTAAATCCATAACTCAAATTACTTGACTTAAATCATCACTTAATTATTTGTGATAAGGCAATCCTAATCCTCAATCCAAAGATAATAGTTATTAACGTAGCAGGAACCTTTGAAGTAAAAAACTAACACCTCCTTATACTAATATAGATCAACCAAGAGAAAGTTAGAATTAGATTACCTCTTAGATCGAAGATCTAGAAGCAAGATTTGAGAAATCTTGTTCTAAATTGAGTCACTCGACAATCAAAATTAATCAAGGTTAGATTGAATGACTCGCATGCATTCTATCACAAGAATTGCAAATTAAGGAAAAACTCTCAAAATGAGATTCAAATTGGATTAATCAGAAGTCTTGTGCTTACAAATGAAAGGATAAAGGCACTATATAGTCTTGTAGAGGTTCTATCCTAATTAATGAAAATACCAAAAGTCTTTAAAATATTAACTATGCTTTCTAACTTCCAACAACTAATTTCCAACCACCATCCTTAATTCTAAGCTACTAATGGTAGTTATCCTAACTTGTAAAATTAAAATAATTAGAAATACAATAAAAATGTGATATGAACTAAATCATGAGGTCTTCGAAGTGTAGCACATGAAATTCACGATGAACCGACCCTATCCATTCTTGTACATGAAGAATAAATGATTGTTGAATCTTTGGTGCTTTAGATCTTGTAATTGGTCCACAAGGAACATCATGAATCTTATTAATTTGGGATAAATAGCTATTGGATTAGAGTACCAAACCCATAAAAAAAACTTACCCAAAAGAAATTGGCTCAAACTTATGGCTTGGCTAACCAAAGAACTCAAAATGCCTCAGCTAAAGGAGGAGGCTTGGACTTGGCTAGGGGAAGATGGAGATCTAGCTCGTGCGGCTTGAAAACATAGATGGCTCGCCCAAGAGAAGACCACCTCGAGTCCAGCTAAGGTGCTCCTCGGCTCGAACGGCTAGACAGTGGCTCATGAGATGGTAGCGGCTCAAATCTGAAAAGCGCGTGACAAAGGGAAGAGGTGGACCCGACATCGTGTGACTGGCTTAAAGTTCAACAGACGAAGACGTGCAACGACAAGGTTTGAATGAATGCGAACGATTGAGACGGCTGGGTGGACAGAGACTTCACGACTTTGTCTAGACATGCGACAGAGAAAAAGACCAGAGCGATAGCTTAAAAGTGCGGCTGTCGGTGGTGGACGAAGATGGTGAAGGAGGTGGCGACTAGGTCAAAGAAATGGAAGAAGGAGATGAATAGTTCCTTTGTTTCTTTGCACGTGGAACGAGGAGGAAAATAAAAAAATTTATTAATAATAGAATCGATAATATATCATTATATTATATTATTATTCCTTTTCTTTTCCTTTTTTTCTTTTCCAATACAATTTTTCTCCCTCCAAATAAAATTCTCTTCCTATCAATCTTTTACCCTTCTTTTCCAAAACATAACAATAATGAATTTATTAATGTAACGCATATTTATTACCTTTTCTCTCTCTTCAATTAAATTTTTATTACCTTCTTTTCCAAATATACATATTTATTACCTTTTCTCTCTCTTCATTTAAATTTTTTTCAATTTTTCCTTTTTACCTTTTCAAAAACCAAATATAAAATCTTAATATTTATATTATCCTTCATATAATTATTATTCCCTTCCACAATTTAATATATATATAACCAATATAAATCCACCACCAACAATTCTAAATAACACAGAAATAATCCAATTCCAAAAATTACTAAATAACACAGAAATCTTCCAATAAATCCTAAATAAATCTTAATTTCCATAAAACACATAATTCTCAGCATCTATTTAAAATAACACTGAAATTTTCCAACATAATTAAAATTACCTTAATTTTTGGAGTGTTACAATTTTCCCTCCTTTGAAAAACTTTTATCCTCGAAAGTTTTAATTCCCCATCAAAATTTCAAAATCTTTAATAAAATATATGTACCCATGCACATATGGTTAACTAATCTAACGCCATTATACTAGATAAGTTCTCCAGTTCGTTGCCATAGGCATCTAGTACACATTTCCCTTGTCAGAGAATAATGGACTTTCATACCTTTAATTCAACCTCATTTCATATAATTAGATCAAATTTCCAACGAACACAACTAATTCAAATCTTCTAATTAATTAAATATTCATCCAACAAATATCTAATTAATTCTATTGTCCATAAAACAAATAATTCTCCTAATGTGAAATCAAAACAACTCTCAACAAACTAAATTTAAATAAGCAAAACTCGTGCACAGTGTTCAACGACGAAAGCATATCTATCATTTATGTGCAGGCTTTTCAATCCCCTGTCGATTAGTAACAACAACATCTTGAGGGAAATTGTTAGCTAAGTACCCTTCTTGATTGCATTTAAAACAAACCCTTTTATCTGACCTGCAACGACCTGAATGATGCTTTCCACAAGTACGACAAGTAGGCAACCCCCTCGTGGTAGCTCCTGTTTCAGTGACTTCCTGCTAGTGACGATGAAAGGTGCCACCTGAACTCGAATCTCTAAAGGTAATGTCAACAAGCTACTACTCAGCCTTTCTCTTTTGTTCTGTAGTTGGTCTCTTCTCTACAGCCTTGGTCAACTTCGACCTCTAATGTAAACTCAAGTCTACTACCATGCACAGTGCATCAGCCTGGGTACCTGGTCTAAGGACTCGAACGAAACCCTATATCTATGACTTAATACCTATGACAAACTTGTCGACTCTCTCAGCTTTGGTTCTTACTAGCTCAAGTGCAAATCGAGATAACACGTTGAATTTCTGATCGTACTCCTTAACGGTCATATTACCTTGCTAGAAGTTTAGGAACTCTTGGCACTTAGCATCTCTCATTGTGGCAGAAAAGAATTTGGCATAGAAATTCTCCTTAAACTGCTCTTAGGTTATCTGACTCATATCCCCACCCAACATCCTCTCTATAGACTCTCACCATCCTCTGCCTTTATTCGTCAGTAAGTACACGACGTATTGAACTCTTTGGTCGTTAGGGCATTTCATGTACCGAAAGATAGTCTCCACCGAACTCAACCACATTTGCGCCTTGGTTGCGTCTGAAAAGGATCCATCGAAAGTTTGAGGGTTATATTTCCTAAAATCCCTCAGGTGCTTGGCTTTTGTTGAAAGCATATTAGGTAGGTTCTGGGCTACAACTGGGGCCTAAACTCTTGCAACTGGAATCTAAAAACCTGTTGTCGGTGTCTGAACAAAAGCTGTCTGAGTCTGCTAGGCAAGATGTATTATGCCATTACTTCGAACAACAAGCCTCTGTACCTTTGCTCCAAGGAAGCAAGGTCCACTTGAGTGATAGGCTTAGTAAGGCCGACAACTTGTACAGCCGGCTGTCCTCTAGGCTATTCTCCAGGTTGTCCCTCAGGCTGGTTACGTCCAGCTCCTCTGCCTTCTCTACCACCTCTACGAAGACTTCTACGTGGTGACATTTTTCCTAAATCCCACCATTAAAATTCTTGTACTACGAATTCATTCATAACATACTTTTCACTTATCTAATTCAATTCATGCAAGGTCATATATGCACAATCATAAACTATATCATAAAACATACCTGATGAGTGACGAAGGATCGTATTAATCATAGGGATAAAAATCAAAGACTTACATCGTAACTCAGTCTACAGAACCTAAAATTGAGGCTATGATACCAACTGTAACGATCCAACTCTTTATACTGAGCTGAAGTCTTTGCTAGTAAAACAAATAAAAGTTTTTTATTTATAATAAGAGGAAATACTAAGTAAAAAAAATGCTTCAAATATAAATTCATAAAATATAAGTAAAGTATGTAAAAAAATAATAATTAAAATATTAGTTAAAATACTAGTCTGGGCCCTCTTTAAAATAAAATAAAAAAATATCTAAAAATAAACATGAATTCTAAAATAAATTTTTGAAATAAAATACTGAAAAACATAAATAAAATGCAGAAGAAGACTTAAACGGTTCCCTATGACGAACTACAGTCACTCCTTGTCATTTGCCAATTTGCCTCTACCTCTACCTTTGCCTGTAAAATTAAACATAGAAAATGGAGAGTATAAAGTTATACTCAGTAAGGGACCTACTATCAGTCTCGCTAGATGTCTGTTAAATTCTCATTAGAGTCCTGTAAGAAGGTACCACTTAACTATTGTGCTCCCGAAGGTACGTTATCTAGTGATCCCTTAGGGACACATCTGCATTCTCGGTGATTCTGAAGGAAAAACCCTAAAGGAGAGTCGACTGTAAGTGATCCCATCGAATCACACATAAAACTAACCACTCTAACATAAATAGGTGGTGATCCCGAGGGACACCCATAAGGTACGACTCTACCGGTAAATGTACAGACTTCATAGCCTTTTTAAATATATCACATTATAAATGTCATAGCTCAGTCAAGCATAACTCAATCTTAGTCGATCTAATCATAGTATTCCTCGATTATAATGTAACACATAATATAGAACATGCATGCAACTTTAATGTGAGGGTTTAATAGGAAAATCCCTTACCTGGAGATTAGTTAAACTAATAGAATCTTAGCTAACGATCAACTCCTTCCAATCTACTCAGTCCCCAAGACTATGGTTGAATCCAACACAAACTTGAATGAAAAATTGCACAGTCCAAATCTTCCACAAAATAGTCAACCTTCAAGTAAAATAAAATTTTAACTCAAATCTAATACTCAAATTATTTGGGATAAATAGTTATTTGATGGGATTACCAAACCCATAAAACAACTTAGCCAAAAGCAACTGGCTTAAACTGATGGCTTGGCTAACCAAAGAACTAAAAATGGCTCGGGTAAGGGAGGAGGCTTAGACTCGACAAGAGGAAGATGAAGATCTAGCTCGCGCGACTTAGAAAAGAAAGACGGCTCGCGTAAGAGAAGGCTAGCTCGAGTCCAACTACGGTGCTCCTCAGCTCAGACGACTGGACAGTGGCACATGTAGATGGTAGCGGCTCAAGTGTGAAAGGCGTACGACGAAGGTAGAGGTGGAACCCGACAACGTGTGACTGGCTTGAAGTTTGACGAATGAAGGCATGCGACGACAAGGTTTGACTGAACACGAACGACTGTGACAGCTGGGTGGACAGAGTCTTCTCTGCTTCGTCATGGCATGCGGCAGAGAAAATGACCAAAGTGACGACTTGAAGCACGACTGTTGGTGGTGGATGGAGATGTTGATGGAGGTGGCAACTACGTCAAAGGAATGGAAGAAGGAGATGAATAGTTCCTTCTTTTCTGTGCACGTGGAATGAGAAGGGGAATAAAAAGAAAATTTTATTAATAATAGTATCAATAAAAAATAATATATTTTTATTATTTTTCCTTTTCTTTTCCTTTTTTCTTTTCCAATACAATCTTCCATTAAATACTAAATAAATCTTAATTTCCATAAAACACATAATTCTCAACATTTACTTAAAATAACACTCAAATTTTCCAACATAATTAAATAAATCCAAGATAATTAAAATTACCTTAATTTTTGGGGTGTTACAGTTCATTATTGACGTTTTATAATGGTCTTTTTTACGGAGAAGGATTTCACGATGAAAATAAGAAATTAAAGGTTGTAAAGTTGTCTTAAGAAGTCTGCGAAGTAGCCTTGACGTTTATGTGTAAGTTTGCAATAAGAGTTCTATGTGAGGTAAAGTTGGTTCGTTCGCGAGGAAGATTTCTGGGAGTAAAATTGTAACCACGCGATAATGATGTTCGTGAGAAAGGTTGGGTGAGTAAGGTTCTTTGCATAATGAAGTTTGGTCGTGAAGAAGTAAGGAAAGTTCAGAGGAATTTCCTAAGTGTGATTAATGGGTCACGTGTTGAGTTCAAGCTAAGCATGATTAAGGACACATCTTAAGTTTACACGTGCTCCATTAAGAGGCAAGTGGAGGCGATCTAAGAAGAGTTTAAGCATGACTAAGTTGTTTAAGGAGTAGTATAAATAGAGGACCTGAGTCATTTGTTTTGGTAATTCTTGTAAAGAGAAAATTTAAAGTGTTAAAATGTTGTTGGTTTAGCTATGTAAGACTCTCCTTTAGGATTTTTCCTTCGGGATCATCGAAAGTCTAGATGTGTCTCTAACGGAAATTTAAAAGACATCTAGTAGGACTAATAGTGGGTCCCTTACTGAGTATAAAATTATGGGTCCCTTACTGAGTATAAAATTATACTCACCATTTTCTATGTTTAATTTTACAAGCAAAGGTAGAGATAGAGGCAAACTAGCGAATGATAAAGAGTGACTGTAGTTTGCCATAAGGAATCGTTTAAGTCTTCTTCCGCATTTTATTTATGTTTTTCAGTATTTAATTTCATAAATTTATTTTAGAATTCATGTTTACTTTTAGATATTTCTTTTATTTTATTTTACAAAAGGGCCCGAACTAGTATTTTAACTAATGTTTTAATTATTATTTTCTTTACATACCTTACTTATATTTTATGAATTAATATTTGAAGCATTTTCTTTTACTTAGTATTTTCTTTTATTGTAAATAAAAACTTTTATTTGTTTTATTGGTAAGGACTTCAGCTCATTATAAAGAGTTGAGTCGTTACATGAACACTTAGCCAAAACTTTCACTTCTTAACTTAATTTTTTACGTATGGGTCTTACATAAAGGATAATCATAAACACAAAGATATTTTGAATTAGTATGAACTCCGTGCAATAGAGAGTAATATTTCTACTCATTACCTTAAAGAAAGAATAATATTTTGAATTTGATACGATCTTCCTTGGCACAATGTCCATATTGGGTGGGCTAATAATTTCTAGTCCGAGCTTGTAAACCTTTCTCAAAACCAGGTTCAAAGCTAGCGAAATAGTATGACTTAAATGTTAAAATCTTTGTGCTGCTATATGATTGCTTTCATTATGTGATATGATTAAGAAGAAAATAACAACTTTTTCTTAAATGGGGAGATACCTAGATGCTTGCATATTTGTCTTGGATTTTAAATATTTACAAAACCTTATGAATGTAACTATTTTCATCCTTAAACAATCAAAACCTCTACTATCGTTTCAGCCATTTAACAACTTAATCACATAATTATGTCCTCTCAGTGTAAAGGTTCTACATGGTTATTGTTTAGAACTATGTAAATTACATAAAAGATAAATATCAAAAGTGTAAAGGTTCTACATGGTTATTGTTTAGAAGTATGTAAATTACATAAAAGATAAATATCAAAAGACACTTTCTTGAAAAGGAAAAACTAAAATATTTATAAACTACTATGAGACCTGTTTTTAATTTAAGTACAAAAAGTAAAATTCAGCTAAAAGTATTAAAGAAATTGGCATTTGAATAAATTCGCAGAAAGGATTAAGCAATAAGATCTTTTATGATTAGTATAAGTTTTACGATTAAGAAGTTAATTCGTCAGAAAGTTTTGAAAAAAAAAAGCATTTACAGTAGAACCTACAAGTCTAAACGCTCTAAAAAGAAAGTCTGCTTAAGTTAAGTGAAGTTTTGAATAAAACAACTAGGCATTTAGATAGACTTCATGATAAGAACCAAGGATTGCATGATGAAGAAGTCTGCAAGAAAACCTTGAAGTTTAAGTTTGCAATAAGTGTTCTAAGCGAGTAAAAGTTGGCTAGTTCGTGAGGAAGGTTTCTTGTAAAAATATAACTAAGCGATAAGGTTATTCACAAAAAGTGATAAATGGTTAAAAATATAACAAACACAATGATCCAATGCGTTTGTGTAGGTGACATGTGAGTGACGCTATCGTACGCAATGAGTTTGCATAAGACCGAACCACAAAATAGTAACCACTACATGTAACTCTCTTAACTAGTTGAGTTTCTATTTGATTAGGATGACCTAGGTAACTTAGTCTTAATTTTGAGTGTATTATGAACTCTTGTTCATGAGGGATTGTTTTTTGATTTGTATGGGTGAGAATGACTAGATTTTTTATTAGATATGCTTATCATTTTAAGGACAAGACCGAGGGGGAGCAAGGAACCTAATCACATAAGACAGAATTCATTCCTTCCCGACTTTAGGGTAAGTAGATGAGTATTTTCTTAAATGGTGTCTCCGAGACTTGAGCAAAGAGCCCTACCCTCTCTATGACAAGAAAGAGGTTTCTGTTTATTGATTGGACCATAAACAGGTTGTTGATCAGATGAGTACTGATATTTAAGACTAGAAGTAACCAAGGGGTAAGGCGATAATTTGACTCAACTGGGTTACGAACACTCTTGAAGGACTAACTTACTGCTATTGGTCTATATCCATGGATACAGAAATATATCTACAGTGAGAAGAGTTCAACTACGAATCTTTAATGGAGTGTACACAAAATTAACGAATATTGATTAATGTGGTTAACGAGTTTAGCCAATTAATCTCATATCCTTGTAGCTTTTGATCTGTAGGTCCTTTAGGTTCCCTTCCTAGCTCGTAATGGGTAATGAGATATATTTATATTGGTTGTAATTTGAAATGTTCAAATTTACTTTGAAAATTAGTATAATGTATGGTGATACATTATAATATAAACTTTATATTTTAATCAAATTTTATTATATAAATTAAATTTTGGAAATGATTCAAAATTAATTTATGATTGATAAACTATTTGAATGAGTTCAAATATTAATTTAATGAGAATTAGATTCATATTAAAATTATTAGTTATGAGATAAATTTATATTTAAATATGATTACAATTTGAATTAAGTTAAATATAAGATAATTAATTTAGCTATTAATTAATTGACGAATTAATTAATAGTTTAGTTTTATTTTATTTAATTAAATTAAATTAAAACTATAAGATATATGAGAGATATTTATTAAATACGATTTAAAGGAAATATGATTTAATTAATTATTAATTAATTAATTAGTTAGTTGATTTGAAATTTCTATTAATTTAATATTTTTAAATTAATAGAATCTAGTGATTCTCTCCTACTCCCTCAAGGAGAGGGAAGGAGAGGGAATTATAAATATGCATAAGAAAACCGCTCTTCTTCAACTTATGTTTTTGCTCTTTGCAAAAATAGTTTCTCTAAACATTTTCTCATCCCAATTAGTTTCCAAAAACCAATCTAAATATTTTCTCATCTCAATTAGTTTCCAAAAACCAATCTCATCATAGAGGATAGGAAGTCTGACTGGTGGTGTCCCAATTTGGAGTAAAATAAGAGGCATCAAACTACATAAGCTTTTTGTTCTCTGTATCTTTTAATTTAAAAGCATGTTTAACCTTTTAGTATTTTTTTTCTAAATATTGTCGATGTATTGGTGTTTTGGAATTCTCAAATTAAATTGAGGAATGACTTTGTAAAATCTTCCGCTACCTAACTAGGACTTTTATCCTTTCAAATTATGCTAAGTTCCATGCTTCAAACGAAATCACAATTCCACTTATGCATAACCAAAATTAAATTAACAATTTTGGCCAACAAATTGCTAATTTAATTACCTTAGCTTACCAAACTTACAAAAATGGAGGTTGAAATTTTTTCTTAACCTTAATGAAAAAATTCTTCACTTAAGTCTTTTGCCAAAGAGACCTAAGTTACCAATCTTAACCAAAACTGGTGAGACAGTGACAAAGGGTTATCATAATGAAGAAGTTTTCTTTATTACTTTTCTTTTCAATTAATTAAGCATTTCAATGCTATTTATAAACCTAAATAATAATAATTAAGCCATTCAATCTTAACCTCTCTCTTCAATCAATTCAATTTTAATTCCAATGCCATTTATAAGCCTAATCATATCAACCTCTCTCCTTAGTCAATATTCATCTTTCTCCAAAATAATTAATTATCTTCCATAATAATTAATTTTTAACAAATAAAATTATCTTTACCCTTTTCCATAATAATTATATATGAATATATACAATTAACCATAATTCTACGACACCCAAATCCATTAATTAATTAAATATTCACTTAAACAAATATTTAATAAATTTTAATTTCAACATAACCAAATATTTTTCTTTCAAATAACTCAAAATAATACCCAATAAACTCAAACATAATGAAATAAAATTAAGATAAATAAATTAAAATTACCTAAATTTTAGGGCATTACATTGTACCTTGTGCAAGCACATGTATAATAAAGTGAAAAGGATGCAAATAGCATCGTCATCGTCGTTAAAATGAGAATCTTCAAAGTGATTGGC
>JBBPDI010000004.1:14826433-14844757 GCA_037974545.1 Cucumis variabilis
GACACCCACGCTTGCACCTAGCTACGGTAAAATCGAGGGTAAAACACAAAAATTCTTTTTGTCAAGATGGTTAGGTAGGTACCCCTCACAACTATTTTAATCATAATCTTTTACCTTTTTGCATATCAATTCACATCTTGCCAGGTATGTTCATGTGAACGAGTATTAGTTTAGTGATGATTTCTTTCAAGAATAAATGAATCTGAATGGCTAATCTTAAATGAACGGAGAGGTCATATGAATTGTTTTCAACATTATGTAGACAAGTATGTTGATTTGTGTGATTTGTTTCCTAACATTGTGTTGAATTGATCATGCCAAATCCACTATTGCTATTTATGTAAAAAAGTTGTAAAACGCAGCTCCCAACATTATGGACCCAAAGGATGCAAACAACATAAGGTGAGTTGATTTTACTACTACACACACTGAAATGGTCATCTCCAATAAGATCAATTCCATTGATTCATGAGAAATTATTCAATTTCTTCTGAAAAGCCTTAAGTGAACCCAAACACTAATCCATTTCGTTCAGAAAAGCCTCAAGTGAACCCAAAAACTAAGAAAACTGATGCAACAAAAAAAAAGAGAAGAAAAAAAGAAGATAATTTAAAAAGAAAACAACACAAACCTTGCTAAATAGAAACAAAAACAATGTGGGTCGTCATGGGTCAGAGTCAGGGTGTCGTGGGTCGTGGATGCTTGACAGAACGTTGGAGTGTCGTGGGTTGTCGGTGCTTAACAGAACAACGGCGGCCGATGGAAATGAAGAACACGGTTTATGATTGGCTGTAGGACGATGACTGGTAGAAAGATGGAAAGTTGTGAGCCGATCATCGGTGGAGGTGGAGGTGGAGGTAGAGATGGAGATGGAGAAAATTGTGGGAGGGAGGGTTTGGAGAGAAATGGTGAAAATGAAAAGAAAAGAGGAGGGAGAGAAATTTTAGTCAACAATGTCATCAAACATTTACACAATTTCAATTCAATATAGTCAACTAAAATTTCCTATATGTGGTCTATTCCAGAATCAACAATAATAATATCTATCTTATACAACCAAAAACATGTGTGGTATACTAAAACTAAGGAAGAAATTGCTTGCAAGTGAACAGCTGGTATACCAAAGATGTTGACCTATGTGGCATTTGGATATCTTCCACATATGTCCTCAACTGCAATAAGAATTTTTACAATCAATTGACTAAATAACTCCAAAATAGAATAGTATTACAAAGTAAGCAACATAGAATAACATATCAAATGAACATGAGACTATAAATGTTACCTTCTAGGGAAAGTTTCATAGCCTTGGAGTGTGTATGCTATATCCTTCATCCTCTTGGTCACCAAGAGGTATGAAGTCTTAAAACTGAAATTGTTTCTTGTTTAAACTTCCAGCTCATAACTGAAATGTGTAATGAAAACTTTTATCAACAATCTACACGAGCTATATGATCCATATATTTTGAGATAATGAGAAATTTGAAGTGTTTAATGGAATATGAAGGCCCAAACTTGTAGCTTTGAAACAATTAAAGGGTTAGATTTGAGTCTGAAGTTAAAGACAACCAACCATGAATAACTTCAAAACCTATTCAAATACTCTATAAACAATCTGAAACTACGAACAAACTTACAAAAAGAAATTTAAAATACCAAAACCAAATTCTTTCCTCAACTGTCAATTTGATATTTAGCTTTGGAACATTTTTCATTGCATCTACTATTTCTTTAAAAAAAACACCAGAAAAACGTAAATTAAAATAAAAATGACCATCTATCATCCAAAAGCAACTATAATCATTGTTTTGTCATTTGACAAGTAAAGAAAGAACTGGAAGAAATTTCAATTTGCTTTAACTACATTAGTTTGGAGCATTGAGGTCACGAATAGGGCAATCAATAGAGATCATATAGTTTTAAATAACAAAGGAAAAAAACACATTAATTTTCTTTTGATACCAGTATCTTTGAAGAGATCCATATCCTGTTGTAGAATATGAGGCACACTAAAGAGAAGACTAAAAACATATTAGTGAAGAAAGACATAAAAGGAGAAAAATGATATCTCCATTGAACCAATAGAATACCAGAAATATTCCTAATTTGTGGCAATATGAACAAACAAAAGACAGTAGAAATATTCTCAATCTTAAATGCATGTTTGAGGAAGACTAATATACTAGCAATAATCTTTGCAACAAGACATTAGTCATATTAATAACGGAAAAATGTAAACTTAAAAACTAGAAAGTGAAAATTCTTCAATAATATGGAGGAAGACATCAAAATTAGATTTATGTATGCTTCAATTTTAATCACAAACAACAAATATTCATATGATAATTAATCTAACATAAAATATCAACCTCACTAAATCATACATTCTTCTAACAAAAATCATAATAGAGCCTTTGAGATTGCACAAAAATACTTGACATTTTTTTTCTATTTGACAGTGTTATTAGAACCATAAAAAATACCAAAATTGTAGGCGTCAAGTATTGCCAATTTTGTAGTAGTGATGGCTTGGTGGTGAGAAAAAGGGAGATAAAATGAGAAGAGAAGGGAGAGAAATTTTTAATAAGTTTATTTTAACAAAATAATTTTTAATAAGTTTATTTTAATAAAATAATTTTTAATAAGTTTATTTTAATAAAATATTTTTTAATAGGTTTATTTTTATAAGTATTTTAATAAATTTATTTAATGAAAGGAGGGAAATAAAAAATATTTTTATATTTTTATACTTGACAAAAAAAAATGTTAACTATACTTGACGTTATTTCGTCGTCAAGTAAATATTACTATACTTGACGTGAAAAAAAACGTCAAGTAAAAGGTAGCGTAAAATAATTCAAAAAATTTTATGAAACTTTTGCTTTCTTCAAACTATACTTGACGTTTTTTCTCGTCAAGTATTCGCTTCAAGTAAAAGTTCGCTATACTTGACGCGAATAAAACGTCAAGTAAAATCTAAATTATACTTGACGCGAAAAAAAATGTCAAGTAAAAGGTAACGTAAAATAGTTAAAAAAATTTGTGAAAACTCCACTTTTTTGAAACTATACTTGACGTTTTTTATTTAAAATGGTCAATACTTTACATTTTTTTTAATAAAAACATCAAGTATGTAAAAGTAGCTAGTGTCAAGTAAACCCTTTTTTGTAGTAGTGTTGCCATTTATGGGAGGATTGTTGGAATAAATGGTTAATGGAATAAATGGTAATTGTTTGTGTTTCTTCATGAATGGATGTATGATGAGTGGATGCATCTCTTCAAAAAAATTAATAACTAAATTGTAGAAAAAGACATGAGTTTTTGAATGACCACGAATAAGTCTATAAATAAGTCCTTTTCTATTTGGTTAAAAAAAAACACATCTTTTTCATTATCCATAGTCTTGATGTCGATTGATCCACAAAGTTTCATTCGTTGGGCTCAGATCTATAATGCATCTATGAGTTTCTGTTTGTTGTGATGATAATATTGCAAACAACAATCATTTAGATTTGCCTATTTTTTGTACACGATTGTTTACATTTGACAATTCAATATCCCAATGATTTTTTTCACGATCTTAAACAACCAAATAAAAGTTTGAAAAAATATTAAAAAAATTGCCGAAGGATCGAAAAATACAATGGAAAGAAAAGAAAAACAATCAAATAACAGTTTGAAAAAAAATAAAAATTGTAAAAAGAGAGAAAAATGGTGATGGAAAGAAACAAAAATTGCAAAGGATATTATATGGAAAGGAAGGACAAACGAAAAAAATGCAAAATAAGATCAGAAAAGGACAATGAAAAGAAAAAAATTGGAGAAGAGAAAGGATGATAGAAAGAAAAAAAATCACAGATGAGAAAAAGAAAAAAATTACAGTAGAAAAAAAGAAAGACGATGATAAGGAAGTGCAAACCTGAAATTTTAAAAAAATGATCAGTTTCATGTGCTTTTTCATTTTATTACACGGGTCATAAATATTTTATCGGTTTTTTAGATTTATGAAAAAAAATTCTTTGATTTAACCTAATTTCCAAAATTATTATTTTAATTTTTCGATGTTTAAAATGCATATTTAAATTTAGTTTTAAAATTGGTTAATTTTCATAAATATAATAAATCGATAAAATATTTATTGTTCGTGTAACAAAATTAAAAAGTCCATGAGGCTGACCATTATTTTTTTTTTAAATGTTCAAGGTTTGCCCTTCCTTATTAGTCTTTCTTCTCTTCCTCTTCTATTGTAAGACTCATTTTTAATTCGAGTATAAGAAGTAAAATTTCGACTAAAACTACTATAGAAATTACGTTTGAATATAACCACGAAAAGGATTAAGCGATAAAACCTTTTATTGTTAGAATAAGTTCTGCGATTAATAAGCTAATCCGCGAGGAATTTTTGAGAAATGAAAGATTTGCAATAGAATCTATAAGTAGAAACGCTCTCAAAAGAAAGTTCGAGTAAGTTTGACTAAAATGGCTACGCGTTTGGGTAGTCCTCGCGATAAGAACCAAGAGTTTTGCGATGAAGAAGTCACCAAGGAAGCCTTGAAGTTTAAATTCTCAATAAGTGTTCTAAATGAGTTAAAGTTAGTTAGTTCGCGAGGAAGATTCCTTGTAAAAATATAACTACTTGAGAAGTGTTGTGGTTAAAGTTATTTACGGTATGAGGTTAGGTGAGAAGTAAGGTCTGGCTACAAAAATGACAAATCCGATTTGATAGGGGTTAACGTGTAAGATTAAGAAAATATCTCTTCTCTCTCCATGAGAAGAGAAGGAATAGGAGAATTTTTATTAAAGTGTGGTGAATAGTTTTCTTCTTAAATGTTTTGTGGTTCCGCTTTACTATTTTGAAAGATGATTTCAAATGAGAAAGTGTTTCAGAAAGAGATTTCTATGAAAAATTTATATGTGTTCTAGCATTATAAAAATCATGTTAAAGCTTGATTTGATGATTACAATTTCATGCTATGAAATGTTTTTCAAACCATTAGTTAATTCCTTGAGATGATATTAACTTTTATGCGCACATAAAGAGTCAAGGCCACCATGAAGTGTACGAACCACATGGTGATAAGAAGTTGGCTTGTGCATTGAAAGGAGCGTATAAAGTTTAGCGGCTTGAGAAACAAGGACGAATCTGTATGTTCTTGGAACTTTTGATACAGTAGTCAAAATGCGAGGTAATAAGACCAAGTGTAGAGAACGATTAAGGATCCTTGGTGAATGAAATGAATGTTAACTAATTTGTGTTTATGTAAAATTGTTATGTTATGAATATGTTAAGCATAAAGAAAGATTTATGCGAGATGAAATTATTTTATGTTATTTATGTGAAATGGTATTTATGAAAAGGTATTGCAAAAAGGATTACATAAAACCTCAGTCTTTTAGACATTCTTTAAAAAATTCATCTTTCAGGATCAGGCGTTTAGGCCAAGTAGAGAAGAAGGTTGAAGGATTTGTGGCAAGATGACTCCAGACGTTTTGGAAATAGTTAAGCATTGGTTGTTTGGTCAAAGTGTTGTAATTGTGTATCAAACTTCTATTATTAATAAACGTTTTGGTAGGTATTTATTATACTTGACGTTTAGGTTGACCACCGTTGCGTTTTGAGTTTTGTTGATAGTATAAAAGGAGTTGAGAATAATATTTTGTGATAAGAAAATTTCAAAGTTGTAACAAACTCACATCCTATTCCTACTACTTTGACATTTTCGTCACAGTACGGTTTGGGGTGTGACATCTACGATTTTTTTCTTTTCCATCATCTTTCTTCTCTTCTTCTGCCATTTTTCTTTTATATTTTTTGAAATAATGATCTTTTCTTCAATCAATCATAAATCTTGTATTATTTGGTTCAAGATTGTGTACCAAATATAAAAGATCTTGAAAAAAAAATCACTGGAGTTCAAAACATGATTGTTTAGATTTGGATAGCCAAATCGTATACCACAAATCTAAACGATTTGTATAGTCAAATCTAAACGATCATGTAGCAAAGAATCTTGAAAAGATTGTTTAGATTTGGCTACCGAAATCTAAACAATCGTGTAACCAAATCTAAACAAAGAAATGATCGTGTAACAAAGAATCTTCGTTTAGATTTGGAACGATTGTGTTGGAAAGAATAGTCAAATCTAATCAATCGTGTATCAAAAGAATCTTGAAAAAAATCATTTAGATTTGAGTAGCAAAATCTAAACAATCATGTAGCCAAATATAAACAATCTTGGTACACTATCGTGTACCAAATTTATTATGTGAGCAAGTGCCAAATTAATCTCGCGTTGATGAGGGCATTTTTGGTATTTTTTTTATTGTGGGGTTATGGGCTTTTCTGTTTTCAAAATTGTTCTATACAGTGTAAATATTTTGCCACTTTGTTACATCTTTTAAAAAACATTATCCCAATAAAAATGTGTTAAAAGTTAAACATATTATTTTTGGGAAAATAAAATAGAATTAAAAAGATAGAGAAATTGTCATAAATAGCAAAAAAAAAAAAAAAATTGAAACTATTTACAAAATTTGGTAAAAAAAACTTCAATAAGCTATAGAGAATTTGATGATTTTGCTATAGTTTGTAAATAGTTTCAATTTTTTTGCTATATTTAAAAATGTCCTACAAATAAAACTAAGATAATTAACTCCAAAATTATAAATAGATACATGTGCAATGCTCGTTAAAGATTTCTAGTATTAAAAAAAATGTCCCTGAACTTAATAATTTTTGTAAAAAAGTGCCCATAAACTTTCAAAAGTTTCAAAATCCCCTTGAGCTTTCAAAAATAGTTTTAAAAAATATTTTAGTTTTAGATTAAAATCTTTAGTATTTTGTTTAAAAAATACTGTTGAGCAATAAATTTTGGCTAATTAAATTATGTCACATCATCACAGCAAACATTGTGATAATTATAATTTAATTGGGTTTGGATAATTAAGTTTTATCAAACTCAATCCAATTTGGGCCTTAAATATAAAAATTGAAAAATTGGGCAAAAAGGATAATGGACTCAAGCCCAACAAGCAAATGGGCCCAAGCTCAAGCCCAACAAGCAAACGAGCTCAAACTCACATAAAGCCCATGGAAATTCTCTAGAAATAGAGACTTTCCCATTTATTTTGGAGATCTTTGGTTGAAGGAAGAATTAAAGTTTTGAAGAATTGAAGACTCAAACTTTTAGAAGCTCTTAAGACGTGCAAGTTTTCATCAATCTCATGATCAACATTTTCTGAAAGATTGAAGACTTGGAAGATTAAACTTTTCTTGGATTCTAGAAATTGAAACTTAAATTGACTTGCAACTACAATATTTTGAACACCGAAAACTAAGAAGTTCTAAATCCAACTTGAATTCGAGAGAAAACATCAAAGGACTAAATACTAGAGATTGTATCTATTATACAAATCAATATATAAAATTCAATTTCATGAATTACATTTCTCTCGAAATCTCGTGTGAATAGTTTGGCAGTCTAGTGGGACCATCTCTATCTTTCATCTCTTTCTCTTTTGAAGAACATCTAAAGAAATTATGACATCTCAAAGCAACACTTCTAAAGCTCTAAGCGACATCGACAAGCCACCAAATACTCGCAGCCATTCAAGGGAAGCTCAATCATCTAATAAAATGTCATCCTTTAAAGTCCCAAAGAACATTTGGGAACAACTGTCCAAGCCACCAAAAGGTGGAATTATAATCAAAGAAAATCATGTCAGACGAACAAATTTCCTCCTCTGAATGCTCGATTAAGGAGATGCCTCATCAAAATATAATACCAGTTATGGTGACTAACGTGGATACAAGTGAAGACAAAATGGTTGAGCTTGAAAAGAAGATTAACATGCTCATAAAGGCCGTTAAAGAAAGGGATGATGAGATTGCATCACTGAAGAATCACATTAAGAGTCGTGACTCTACTGAATCAAGTCACACATACCATCAAGAATACTGACATAGAAAAGGCAGTTATGCATGAAAGTCAACCACAAAATTTAACTTCAATTGCATAGTTGTCTCTTTAGTAGGTACAGGAGATGATTGCAAACTCCATTAAAACTCAATACGATGGACCTGCTCAAACTTCCTCTTTGTATTCCAAACCACAAACAAGGAGGATTGACAATCTCAGAATGCCTAATGAAAACTAGCCACCTAAGTTCCAACAGTTTGATGGAAAGGGCAACCCAAAACAACATGTTGCTCTATTAATTGAAGCATGCGAAACTGTTGGTACACGAGAAATTTTTTTGGTAAAACAGTTTGTTCGAACTCTCAAAGAAAATGCCTTCGGCTGGTACATCGACCTGGAGTCTGAATCCATTGATAGTTAGGAGCAACTAGAGAGGGACTTTCTCAATCACTTCTAGAGCACCTGACGTATCGTCGGCATGATGGGGTTGACAAACACCAAATAGTGAAAAGAGGAGCCAGTCATCGACTACATAAACTAATGGAGAGCTCTAAGCCTAGATTGCAAAGATAAGCTCACAAAACTGTTTGCAGTGGAGATGTGCACCCAAGACATGCATTGAGAACTTATATTTTATAGGGAATAAAATCCCGCACGTTTGAAGAGTTGGCGACTCATGCCCACGATATGGAATTAAGTTTCGCCAACAGAGGAGCAAAAGATTTCTTGGTTCCAAAAATGAGGAGTGACAAGAATGAAATTGATGACACTGAAAAAGATCGCAAATAGTGTCATAAAAAAGTCTATGGTTGTTCATGCAACTCCTTTGAAATCTTTCTCTAAAAGAAAATAAACAAAAATTAAAAGAAAGCATAATGGCGATGAAAAGCAACGACTAACTCTTAGAGAAAGACAAGAAAAAGTTTATCCATTTTCTAGTCTAATGTTGCATACATGTTAGAGTAACTACTAGAGAAAGAACTTATTTAATTGCCAGAATGCAAACCATCGGAACAAGCAGAAAAAGTAGATGATCATAATACTGTAAGTACCATCTGGTCATTAGTCATCCTGTTGAAAAGTGTTTCGTGTTGAAGGAGTTGATTCTAAAGTTGGCTCATGAAAATAAGATCAAGTTGGATATTGATGAAGTAGCTTAAACGAATCATGTTGTGCTTGAGAGGACTTCAAGTCACCATCAACACAGCCTTATGATCAAAGTAAAAACTTAATTCAGTTTGTGACTTTTAAACCTATAGTTGTCCAATTTCAACAAAGGATCGTGGCGATAGACTCCTAAAATAAAGAAGAGTATGTTAAGGATGATGGAAAAGGATGGATAGTTGTGACTCATCGAAAAGGGAGACAACCAGATTTCATTCAAAAGGATTCATCATTCCATTAAAAGCATGCAAACGAAAGAATCTTCCATGAAAAGAAATGGAAAAGAAACAAGAAGAAGTCATTGATTTGACAGATACCTCAATGGTCGATAACTTTAACAGAATTCTTTCCAAGAAGCCTCCTTGATGATCATACAAAGAAAGTATTAGAAGTCACTGCATGTCATGGTATTAGCATAGTAGAAGTCCACAACAATTATGAAGAAGTTGATAATTCAAATGAAATCAAGAAAATGGCTTTTGTCTTTGATCGTATCAAACCTTCAACTACTAGATCTTTAGTTCTTCAAAGATTGAGTATGGCCGCAAAGAAAGAAGAAATCCAATGTCCAACGTCTACTTCAACTCGAATTTCATCTTTCAAAAGGCTAAGTATCTCCATATCGAAGAAAAATCAAACTTCAACATGTTCTTTGATCGTTTAAAGATGGTAAACAATCAACATGAAACAAAGATGAAAACTTTGAAGGCAAAACCATTTCATGAAGAAATCAATGACGATAAGACTCACAATCGTGTCCCATCATCCATGAAGAGGAAGGTGTCTGTTGACATAAATATAGAATGTTCCTTGACCGTGAAGCCAACACTTATTATATTCACCAATTCTATAAATGAAGAAGACAAACAAATTCTTAATGAAAATAAGAGTTGTTAAATATACAAAGCTCCTTATCGCAAGAGCCTAAACTACATAATGCTTCTAGTACACAAGACCTTAAAAGGTGAATGGCGAAAAAAAAAAAAACTCAGTTGAACTACATTATAACTTGATCCCTATACTATAAAAAGAGTATGTAGGCAACTTAAAGTTTACTTTAAGTTTAATAGCACGCAAAAAAAAAATTATACTTCATTGTGATCTCATAGTAAATAATATGTAAGCAATACAAAATTCAGAAGCAGTCACACCAGAATAAAAAAAATCATTCAACAAAAATCTTGCATTTACAAGAATTGCAACAAAAAAAAAAGAATGAAAGAAAAGAAAGGGGCAAAGTCAAAACTTCCACTTGAAGTTCTTAAATTCTTCCCATGCAACCTTCGTACTCTTATGAGTCGTAGCTAGGACCTCGATGGCTTCTTCGGTGATAACAGGGGTATTCAATGGTCTACCCTCATAAGCTAGATATTCAAATATCCTTCAAGGGAAATCAGGTTTTCTGCATGGATCTTTCCAATTCTCGAAGACATCGTTGTTATTTCTGGTCTAAGTCTTGAGATATTCAAGTTCAAAAGCTTCGCCTTCCTCAAGACTACAAAGCTTCACCAGTGTTTTCTCATATTCATATTAGAAGGCTTTAGACCGTGGCTTCTTTAAGCTCAAGTTTGAAGGCTTCTTTAAGCTCAAGTATGAGTCGTAGCTAGGACCTCGATGGCTTCTTCGGTGATAACAGGGGTATTCAATGGTCTACCCTCATAAGCTAGATATTCAAATATCCTTCAAGGGAAATCAGGTTTTCTGCATGGATCTTTCCAATTCTCGAAGACATCGTTGTTATTTCTGGTCTAAGTCTTGAGATATTCAAGTTCAAAAGCTTCGCCTTCCTCAAGACTACAAAGCTTCACCAGTGTTTTCTCATATTCATATTAGAAGGCTTTAGACCGTGGCTTCTTTAAGCTCAAGTTTGAAGGCTTTAGGCTTCATTAGGAAGTGAGCTCTGCCTTCTCTCCAATGTGTTGCAGTCAAAAGAATCATCATCTTCGTCTTCAATATGTTCCAGCCGAGAGGATCATCATCTTTATCTTCTTCCATGTGTTGTAGTCAAGAGGATCAGCATTATCATCTTTTTTCATATGTTGCAGTCGAGAGGATCATCTTCTTCATCTTCTCCCATGTGTTGCACCGAGAGGATCATCATCTTCATCTTCTCCCATGTGCAGTAGCCGAGAGGATCAATTCTTTCATTAAATTCATTTTAAAAAATGCAATTTCATTCCAAAAAAAATGGTCATTTGGAAAAAATTATGAATTAAATTCAAAATTAATCAAACTTCATATAGCATTTTAATCACACTTATGTCTAAATGCATAGGGTGATTAATTTGGCATATTAACTGGAGTCAAAAGTCAAGAACAAATCACTTGTATTTTTTGTTCTTATCGTTTTCAAGATTTACCCACCCAAACACATGCACAAATCTCAAAAAGGGGCATTTGTTGAGCAAAAAATTTTGGCCAATTAAATTCTTTCACATCACAACAAACATTGTAATAATTATAATTTGATTGGGTTTGGATGATTAGGTTTTATCATACCCAGTCCAATTTGGACACTAAATATAAAAATTGGGTCAAAAAGGATAATGGGCCCAAGCCCAACAAGCAAACGAGTCCAAGGCCACAAAAGTCCATGGAAATTCTCGGCCACCTAAAGCCCATGGAAATTCTCTATAAATAGAGACATTTCCATTCATTTTGGAGATCTTTGGTTGAAGGAAAAATTGAAGCTATGAAGAATTGAAATTTTGAAAAATTGAAGACTCAAACTTCTAGAAACTCTCAAGACTTTCAAGTTTTCATCAACCTCGAAATCATCTTCTGAAAGATTGAAGACTTGGAAGATCAAACTTTTCTTGAATTCAAGAAAATTAAAACTCAAATTGACTTGCAACTACAACATTTTGAAGACCAAAGACCCAAGAAGTTCTAAATCTAACTTGTATTCGAGAGAAAGCATCAAAGGAGTAAATACTAGAGAATGTATCCACTATACAAATCAATATACAAAATTCAATTCCACGAATTATATTTCTTCTGAAATCTTGTGTGAACAAATATCGTTAACTATTAAAAAGTTTCATAAATCACCTCAAACTTTAGAGAGAGAAAAAACCCATCAATCCAATTTTTACACCAAAATTCTCAACACCCAAAATAAAAACCAAATTAAATTCCAAGTTAAAACTTTAAATTCCACAAAGTTTAATTTCAACAAAGTTCCAAAATAAAAAATTTATCCTTAAAACATACTAAAACTTATGAGATAAAAAAATACATTTTACTATTAACACACTAAATTATTACCAAACAACTTAGTTAAAACATTTAAGTTTTAAAATTTAATAGTGTTTCCATTATTCTTTTTATTCTTATTAAAATCAATATACATTACTAATTAAGTGTACGGTTTTATTTATTTATTTGTATTGACATTTGCATTAACCGTTAGTGATGTATAAATTTTTTTTTTTAAGTTTTCTTAATTGTTTGTACGTATGAAAAAAAAAATGTTTTTCATTCAATTGTAAATTTGAAGGTTGCAAATATTTTGTAGTCAACGGTTCTTTATTTTTGTTTTTAATTATTCCTTAACTAAGGGAATCAAAAGTAACTCATATTTAAACAATAAAAAAAAACTTAATTAAAATTTTACAATTGTATGTTACTTAAGCTCTTAACTTTTTCTCTCTCTTTATTCACACTTTTATAACAGCTCGCCTATAAATTCCTTGTGAAGTTGCACATACAAAAGACAACACAGTGAAGTTTCAAAGCAAAATAGGAAAGGAAAACTCATAATATTTATCAAGATCAAATGGAAAAGACGAACAACTCGACTGGAGCGCTATTAGCGGTGGTGATGCTCTCATTACTTGTAGTAGACTCGTTGGCCTTAGTTCAACCTTCTACGATAGACAACAATGGTATATCACCAATATGGAATGATTGGGTAGATGAAGATAGAGCACCTACTCTAGCACCATGTTTACACATGATGAGGAGTGATAAATGTCAAGTGGAACTTTATAATTATTACTTCAATATAAGCAAGAAGGAATTGGATCTAAGTTGTTGTGTATATGTTAATTACATGGGCAAGAAATGTGCTGATGCATTTGAGTTTTGGTTCTCATTTCCTAGTTTAGAAGCCTTAAAGCCTAATCCAATGAAGCTTTACAACAATTGTTTTAAGAGATTGACTTTTCCAGCACCACCGCCACTTTAAGCCTTCTATTTATTCTATGCTTTTAGATTATTTGATCAAATAAATGTAAGCTAATTACTATTTGAGATTAATTTAATGTCACTGTTGAAGAATCCTCTTTTATTCTTTAGGTAAGATTATTATTATTCAATCTATTTAGGTAAAATTAATTTATAAATAACTAAATTTAAGATTATAGAAAAGGCAAGAACCACAATTGGATAATTGAAGGTATAGAAACTAACCTGCATCGATAAAAATAATATTTTTAACCTAAATTTAACTTCTTAGGCCTCTTTGTCCTCATACACTTAAAATAGTAACTCTTTTTCTTAAAAAAAGTATTAATTTTAGCTTTCGATTATAATTTTGACTATAAATTGGGTGTGAGGAGATATGAATACTAGATTTCTTGGTCCTTACTACGTACAAGTTGAACAACTCTGGTTGCACTTAAATAGTAGTTAAACTCAACCCAATATAATTAAAAAATTAAAATTATCTAAGTTAATTAATAAAGTTCATTTGATACCGACATTCTCGTATTGTTTCTTATTCTCTATTACCTGTTTCTTATTTTTTTTTTAATTAAGAACTAGAAATTAAAATATGTTCCGTAACTATTTTTGTTTTCGATTTCTTGAAAAACAAAAATAAAAATAAAAATTTATTTGATAATTATTTCTTGGATTTTGTTTATCATTTTTCTCTTACATTCCTTCATTTTTTTTTTCTTTCTATCGTTGGCCACCACCTCGGACCGTTGTTACCACCCAATTCCAGCCACTCTAACTGTAATGGTAAGTGGCCTCTAATTTGCCACCTTTGCTCGCTGGCAACTCTAGGCCATCACCACATTAGACTACTATCATTGTGAATGGAACTTTAACCACCAACCACAAATTTTTAGGGCGGATCATTTTTTGTTTTTGTTTCTTGTATTTTTTTTTCACCTTTTCTATATTGTTATAGTTTAAATGTAATTGAATTATGTAAAATAAACCATATATAGAATTTTTAAAATTTAAAATTCATAATTCATAAAATTTTTAAATATACATATTAAAAGGAGAAATTATTAAAAATAAAAAAATATTATATTTGAAAATATTCTAAATAATATATATATTATAAAAGTTAAAAGTTAAAAATAAAAAAATTAATAAAATAAAAATACAAAAGAAAATAATGAAATGTAAAATTTAAAAATACAAAAGGGAAAAGAAAGGATTGTATTTGTAGAAGTCAATTCTTGCTGGTGAAGCTTGAGCATACACCGCATTGCAAACCAACTAAACCAAATTTGTTATCTTTTATAATTAAGAATTCAATAAACATTTTGTTCGAGTTAATTTCTTTTCTCATTTTATGGTTTTGTCGCTCAACTCAATAATCTTTATTATTCTGACATCTTGTTAATACATGAGAACTACTTAAGAAATTTAAAACTTTGAGATACTTATTCGTATCAAGATTTATTATAATTATATTAAAAATAAAACTCGATAGAAATCATAATGTATGAATAATTCAGTGAAAAAATATATTATTTACATCTTTATTTTATTTCATTTAAGTCTTTTTTTAGTCCTTTACCTCGTCTGGTCCGTATATATCAGTTCTTTTTTTCTAATGATTCATATGCTAAAAAAATTATTTAATTAAAGATTCATATTTTACTACTTTTCTATTAGAATAAAAGAATTTGTTAATAAGTTAATAAGTCTTTCACTTCCTAATTAATTTAATTAGTCGTGTCAATGCAAAAACATTATCACTCTATTTTTCAGAACATTCTCCTACTTTTTTTCGTGCCCTCTCAATAGAAAATAGAAAAATGAGTGTAAATTAAATGAATTAATAAAAAATTAGAGAATAAAAATTAAGTATTCCTTAAAGTTAAAAATGTATCCCTTATATTTAAAGGAGTAGTTAATAAATTAGTAAAAACAATAAACCATAATAAATTATTGAATTTAATAGTAAAAGTTAACTTAATATCATGAGACATGAGGAAACCTGGAAAATATATATATAAAAAAAATCTAAACCAAATTACTTTGCTTATTTTTATAACTATCCAACTACATATAAGAAAAACTTTAATAGATTAACAACCTCCAACACTTTAATAACTAAATAAATAACAAATTTGGAAAATTCAATCCAAAAAATATAGCAACATAAATTTTAAAGTTAATAAAATGGAAAATTATTTTTTTTGAATTATGACTCAAAGAATTATTAATTTATCAAAATAATCAAGTACCAACCAATTTCAAAATATAAAATAAAATAATAAAATAAAAGATTCATATAATAATTTAAAAACTCACATTCATATGGAACATTGAATCATAATTAAAAAGAGTTAAACATCCATCCAATCACAACCAAGTAACCCAAACTTAGTTAATAAAGAAACTAGCTAGTAGTAAAGAGAAAACATGAACTCATGCAAAAACAAAATTGAAATTCAATTAAAGATTGAAATTCAATGCAATTAAAACATAATTCTCAAGAAAGAGTTAACTAAAAATTCATTTTGATCTTGGAGTAGCTTCAAGAACAAATTCGAACACAAAAGTCATCTTCAAATAATTGAAAGAGGTAATTGATGAATTTGGAGAGAAATTTACAAAATGAAACACCCTAACTAATGTCAATTTGTAACATTGTGGTGCTATGACTAGGTATCGTGATGCTTCATATAGGGATGAGACGCTTGGGTTTGCATCGTGGTGTTGTCAAGTTTAAGAGTTCTTAGGTCTGAGATCGTGGCATGATGCCGCTAACCTACGTTTGGTCTATTTTCATCGGTTTTAGCTTAGACTTGAGTCGTTTTTCTTTCGTTGGACTCCTTAGCTTTTCTGAATTAATATTTTATAGAAAATAAGAGAATTAATCGATAAGTATGATTCTATCTTGGAAATTGAATATACATGGATATTAAAAAAAGTTTATTATATAGATAAATCTATGAAAATACTACATTATTATAGCTTTTATTTAAAAGTATGACCAAACATTTATATTTGTTAAAACAATGCTATTATAAACAATCAATAACTTTTTTATATTTGCGATAAAAAAGTTTTTCAAATCTTTAACAAAACACTATCATAAATTATCTAAATAAAAGTTGTTTTTATAACACTTCCAAAACGCAATCAAAAGGCATCCTTTTAATAACTTTTATAAAACACTATAAAAAATCTAAACTTTTAATCGTGGACTGTCATCACTTTTGGTAAAACACTATAAAATGTTTATGATAGCATTTTTTATGAGCTATCGTAAAACTTTTCTTTTGTAGCATAACTTTCGAGGACAATACCGACTTAAACTTGCATAGACAAACTAAACGACTGATAGAAATATAAGATCAACTCTAAGATCACGATCATTACCTAGGAATTGAAAACATTTTGACAGAACAACTTCTCTAATGTCCAATTTTTGAAAGAATAATAATTAGAAAAACAAATTTTTTTTCAAGAGGGTCCAAATTTACAAAACAAAACATCAAATGGTTAAAAGTTTCAATTGCCCCTTCCTTGAGATTCTCAATATTTCCATAATTTCACTCAACTTTCTCTCTCTCTTTTCTTTTTCTTCCAAATTTTATCTTTATGCAAGAATTTTTGTTCCAACATATGATATAAAATTGGAATGATTACATAATATTTCTTTTTCTAAAAATTCAAAGTATAATAATTTTTGCTCTGGCATGGAACAATTGTGTTCCATGTAATTAACTTCAGTTTATAACTCTCTTCTTAAAAACTATTTTGTTCTTCATGTATCGTTTCGTTTGAATGAAATTATGGTGTTAGTCATTGGTTTAAATCAATTGTTAAACATACGTAATTTGTGTATTGCATTTAGAATATCAATTAAAAAACAAAAATATAATTTATTCGTACGTAGCAACCCAACACTAAAAAATGTTGAAAATGGATGCTGAATTTGAAGAAATGATTAAAAATTATTTTACGAAAACTAAAATGATTTGGTAAATTAAATATATATGATTTATATATTGGAGTTAGAATACGAATTTAAAAAAATAATAATAATAATTTATTAGCACGAAATGCTTGCATAAAAAACGTTAAAAATCAACATCGTATTTAAGAAAAATAATGAAACTTTTTTTTATAAAAATATGACAATTTGGTAAATTAAATATACAAATATTTGTGTATTGGATTGAGAATATGAATTTAAAAAATAATAATAAAAAATCATTTTTATAATACTTCTCACATCATCCTTCTCCAAACAAATATCATCATATAATTACATGTTATAATTCTTCTCCAAACACATACTATCATAATGCTACCATTCATAGTCCTTCTCCAAACATATAAATTATCATAACACTATCAATAACAAACATCGAATTATTGTAATCATATGATTGTCATGATCTTTTTTTTCATATAACTTTTTCTCTCTCAAAATGCACTCGTAATTATTATTGGATTATAATAAACATCGGAGGCGAAGAAAAGGAAAAAGAAAGGGTGGGCATGGATGGGAATATTGTTGGGCCAAGCCCATTGTAAGTGGACTAAGTTTGGGGGACCGGCCTTTATCTATATTGTTGAAACGGGATGAAGAAGATAAGGTAGGAATTGAAACCGATAGCAGAAGGCGCTGGGAGTGTGAGTTGAATCGTAATCCAGTTTGTGTTCGTAATGTGCTGATCGAGAATTTGAAACAGAGGAGATAATGGCGCAAACTTTAGCAATCCCACTTGCTCATTCACTCTCCCTTATCTGCAATTCTCGGAACTCCAATCCTCTTTCTAACACTCTCTCCTTCCCCATTTCAAACCCTCAGGTAATTTCTCTTCAATTTTTCCCTCTTCCTCCTTTCAGTTTCTTCTCTTCTACGATTTCCATTTTCTTGTGCATTTTTTAGGATGTGCAGGGGCTTTCCCCACTCCAACTTTGTTTTTGCCTTGTCTTTATTCTTGCTCCTTCTCCGTCCCCTTTGCATCTGTACTACTATCTATTGCAGCTTCATTCTTTGAAACTATTGTTACACAACATACTTCACTCT
>JBBPDI010000004.1:14867020-14899122 GCA_037974545.1 Cucumis variabilis
TCCTATTCCAAGAAGGAAAGATAGTTATAAATATGTAGAAGAAAACAGTTTTCTTTAACAAATTAATTAAGAAAAAAGTCAAGGTTTTTTTCTCTCTACAAAAATAAAAGAAAAGAGTTTCTCTAAAAATCTCTATACCTTTTTCCATCCCAATTGGTTCTCACAAACCAATCTCATCACAGAGGATAGGATGGTCTCCGACGGATGGTGTTCCAATTCAGTGGTTTGCAGATTCAGAGATATCAACAAAAGTAAGTTCTCTGTATCTCTTAAATAAAAACCATGCTTAAAATTTATTTAGAATTTTGATTCTAATTTTGCCAATGTACTGGTATTTTAAGATTCCAAAAATTAAATTGAGTAATGGTTCTTTAATTCTTTCACTGTCATAGGGCTTTTATCCCTTCACCTATATATCATGAGCTCCAATGATCTAAGATTAATTAGCTAAACCTTTTAAACCGAGATAATCAATATTCGTTCACTAATGAGTCATTCCACTAAAGTTTCGTAGTTGCATTTCCCTCACTATAGATATATTTGTGTTCATTCGATATAACTATGATAAGTAAGTAAATCTTTCACAAGCTGTTCGAAACCTCGATTGGGTCAACATACCGTTTTACCTTCGAGACCACATCTTGTTCCCTAAGTCCCACTGATCCACTATTGAACAATTGGTTTAAGGTCCAACCTATAAAACGAATCCCTTTCAAGCCAATAAGATGATAGGACCCCTTGTTCAAGACTTGGATTTAGTCCTTGAGAAAATAACCTATCTACTAACCCTAAAGCGGGTAGGAGTAAATTTTTTCTTACACCCCATGTCCCTAGCCATCCACCCAGTCTTATCCCTAAAATGAGAGGCTTATTGGACCAGCGTTGTTGGGCTACCCTCACCTATGCAAATCTAAGGATAATTCTGTTTGAACAAAAGTTCATAGTTAGTTTTATATCGTTAACAATGTTATAACTTAAAAGTTACTATTTCATGGTTCCAGTCTTATGTAAACTCTTTACATTGAATGTCCCCACTTCCATGTCCCTACATGAACCATTCAGGATCACATCGTTTGTACTAACTACAAAGTGAGCCACATCCATAGTGTTCTCAAAATAAGGCCCCCAACCTTATTCATACATTATAGACCGTTTGGGTTATATATTTGAACTTGATCTATTTTTATATCCCTATATAAAGTTCAAGTCTACACTAGACAGCCTCGAAACCTTAGTTTATTGGATTCAAGATTATAGCATTTCATTTTCACTAATAAGTACTTAGTTAGCATTTTATTGAATAAAATGTAATTTAAACCACAAATTATGAGTTTTAAAACATAAATTCCAACAAACTTCCACTTGGACTAAAACTCCTAGTGGGATAAAACAATGTTGAATTTAATCACGAGAGAGTTACCCATACAAATACAATACGTATATGAATACAATAAACTAGGGTATACTCCTAAATTCTCCCACTTGTCCTAGTGCACAAACTTCATAGACCTAAACTATTTAGGTGACCTTCAAACACTTTAGCCGTGAAGGACTTTGTAAACCAAATAGTCATGATTTGCTCAACAAGTATTGAGGTTACTACAACGTCACTATGATGCATAATTACCTAAATAAGGTATTACAAACTTACTTTACGCTTCTTCACACCACTGCTCCTCCATATAGAGTGAATACTAATTTTGATGTAGACTTTCTAGCATTTTTAGAAATCAGAATTGGTGTATTCGATAAGGATCAAATCCTTAATACTATACACAAGCACATAGTCTTTTGATTTTCTAAACTATTTTAGAATATTCTTAACAACAATTAAATGATTTTAAGTAGCCAATGTTAGGTCTAGTATATAACATTGAATACAACAAACTCCCAACAATAGAAACAAAGGGAATATATCTCTTATCATCAACTTTTGAGGTGTTTTAGGACATTGTTCCTTAGACTTTTGAATTTCATATCTATAATGCAACAGAACCTTTTAGAATTCTGCATTTTATATCTAGACAACATTTTGTCTAAGCTTGAGATATGGCTAGTGATTGCTTGTGGTTTTTTTTGTGTGTGTCTTCACGAAACTCTCATCCAAAATTTATTAGTTGTGAATGTGATTATTTTGAAATTGGGATTGTGTTTCATAGGTCTTGCTGTGGAATAAACTGTGTTGTCGTTAAGAATAATATTCTAAAAAACTTTCCTATAATCATAGCACACAAACATATTTGTTGATTTTCATATTTGTGTGGTGTGATGACGTGTCATTGAATATGGATCATTGCATACAAAATGTTTTCCAATATTCTCATCATCATGTGAATTGACATGATCATTGCATGCAAAATGCTCCAAATGTCTCTCCTGTAGGAAATTAAACATATGCAACGGAAAAAGAATCTAAAATTATCCTAATTACACCTAATTAACATGCAATCCTAAAATAAAAGAAATTAGGATTTAGAGGGAAAAAAAATTAGAAACTCAAAACATTTTAAGTTGAATTTGATTATGTGTAAGGATTTGAATTGAATTTCCAATAACACTCTCTTTAATCTGAATATTACATTATTGAGATATACAATAATGAGTGAAGTTATAATGTGGGCATATAATGTTGCATGGATTATGGTGCAATGCTTCAAAAATTAATATTTGTCATCTGCATTAATATTAGCCCACATTTACATTACTATAACATTTATCATATGATCATTATACTCATTGGGTTCAATAATTCCATTTTGTTCGCTTTATAGTCACAACGGTCAAAAAAATTTTTAGTCATTAGTGCCTATAAATTCTATACCAATTCCCCCAATAATGCTGTTTTAAATTATGTAAAAAAAAAAAAAGCCTTTGATTTTTAAAAGATTAATAAAATTGTTATGCTATCAAATATCTATTTTCAATGAAAATCTTGTTTAGTTGCACTATGTTTAAAGAATTGTTTTTTTGGAATTTTTGGTTAGACAAGCTTACATTGTTCATCTCTGTCAAGTGTTTCTTCCAAAAAGAAAAAAAAGATTGAAAGTAATTTAACTTGTATTAATATTGATTTCTTTAAATCACTTTCGATCATCTAAATCATTCAATAATGAGGCTATATAAGTACACTTTAAATTTAAAAAAAAAAAAACTTAGAAAACACTTTCTTTCCCAACTTTTCTTTAAACAAACTATATAAGGATTTATAGATATAGTTGCATCATTGCATGATGATAATCATAATATTAAGGATAAAAAACAACTTGGGTTGTTGAAAATTCCCAAATTTAATTTGTCCTTCAATTTAAAAAGTTCAACTACAACCAAATTACTCGGAAATTTATGCCTTTTTTTTTACTCCACCAAGGAAATAGTAATCCTTAAATTTTTTTGCAATTGTTTTTAATTATTTCTTTTTTAAAAAAGAAAAAGTATCTTTTCTGCCAGCACATTTTTTGTTAGATTTAATACTCTGATTGGAAACTTGAATGCAAAAATTTATCACACTGGTAATGTTTTAAAATTATTTAATTGCAGATTGGAAAAGAAAAAAGAAACGTCCAACGTATCAAAATTGCATCAAATGATAAATTTGAAAAAAAAAAACCGTCCATACCAAAAATATGATTAATATGACAAGTAATTAGACATATCTGATAACTATCAGAGAGCTATCAAAGTGCTATCAGCTTTTAAATATACTGTTTTTGTAATTTAAAAAATGTCACAAATGAATTCTATTATCATAAATTTTTTTGTTATTTTTGCAAACGTTTCAATTTTAAATATAAAAATTGGTCCTTGTGTGGAGCTGTATTAAAATTAAACTTTCAAATTTATAATAGTGGTAGAAATTAGATTCTTAAATTTATGTAATTGTACAATTTTCATACTTATGTAAATTGATAATCAAATTTAACACTAGTATAAATTTAAAGATTGAACCTTTTACCGATAGAAAGTTTGAAGGTATAATTGCAAAGTTGTTTTTATAATTTATCCTAATATTTATGTAGACTTGATATTTCACTTTTGTTTGAAATTGGCAAATAATTGATGTGGTAAACTATATTATTTGGGCCACTTAAAAGTATTTGCTTTGGTCATTGACCAGTTGTAGCAGCCTAGTAGTACAATATACTTTTAATGCATGTGATGCACCTGCTTTCTTCTTTTACTTTGCTTCTTTCATTTATTAAATTAAGATACTAATCATTGTATTTAACACATCACAAATACTTTTTAAATTTTGAATCTTGAAATATAAGAAATTGATCAAGTTCAAGAATTGCTACAAAAATAAAACTAATTGAAAAACACTTTCACAGGCTTAAACAAAAGGTCATGCATTTAAGTAAAAAATTAATATAATATATAATACGATGATAAAATAATTACATAAACACCAAAAAGGCTAGCAAAAGACTTAAAAAACTCACGTCCAAGCACTATTTCTCACACTACTTTCGATTTTCTCAAGTTAAAAACTATTACTAATAGTATTGCTACCACCTACAGCTGCTATTGTTATTATCATTTATAGTTATTATCGGTGATGATTTTTTATTTACCACAATTGAGAATATTTTCTTTCAGTTTTCTCAAATTGATACCTCTCATTCATTAAATAGCTATTAGTGGTAGTAATTGTTAGCTACCATAAGGGTGTGTTTAGGAGTGAGTTTAACGTGGCTAAAATCATTTTTGCTATTGTCAAAATCATTTTTTTATCTAAAATAATCATACTTGGCAATAAAATAGAACTTATTTTTGAAAAAAAAAAAATCACTTTTAGTGATTGTAATGAAATCAGCTCCAACATTTTAAAAAATTAATAAAATTAGATATTTATTATTTTTTTTGGTAACTTCTGCCAGCAAACTTTCGATGATTGCTTTTTGACAGTCATCACTAGAAAACTTCCAAAAACCATTTGTCAATAGTCGTTGTTGATAAATTTCCCACGATAGTTTTTTTTACCATACTCACCGGTCAACCTCTAATCACAACTCTGTCGACTGTTTCTCAATGACTGTCGATGACCACTTTTTTCGCAACTGCTACTGGACAACTTCTAATGACAACTTTTCAGAATCATTAGCGACCAATTTTCAACAACTATTTTTTTATGACAGTTGTTGAATAACTTCATGCAACCACTGCCACCAACTTCAGATCAACATTTTCCAACATCACCATCATCAATTTTTTACAATATGATTTTAGCAACTAACATTAAACAACTTCCAATAAATTAGATATTTATTAAA
Source organism: Cucumis variabilis (assembly GCA_037974545.1). Classification (NCBI taxonomy): domain Eukaryota; kingdom Viridiplantae; phylum Streptophyta; class Magnoliopsida; order Cucurbitales; family Cucurbitaceae; genus Cucumis; species Cucumis variabilis. The sequence continues at coordinate 14,872,291 of JBBPDI010000004.1, forward strand.
AATAAATTAATAAAATCCAACAAACCGTTTTCGTCCAACTGTCAATGAACATGTTTTGGTGATCATCATTGACCAACTTCAACCACCATTGCTATCAATCTCTAATCATCATTTTTTAGTGACCACCACCGACGACCGTTTCCTACAACTGCTTTTCAGCAACTGTTGGTGGGACTTTTTAATAAAAACATTTTTTTTAAAAACAAACGTAAAAGTATATTAATAGAAAAACTATATTTATTATAACTAATTGGTTAAATGATTTTTAAATATAAAATAAAATTTGGTCATTTTAAAATCACGTTTGGGACCAAAAATAGTAATTCAAAATTACTTTTAAGAATTTGAAAATAATTTTAAAGTTTGGATCCAAACATAAATTTGATGGTTAGAAAATTTTTACAAAATCAATTGTATAATAAATATTTTCTTATAAAATCACTACGTTAAGTATCACTTCCAAACAGACTCTAAGTTATTATTAGCTATAGCTTTCAATTTGAGAAATGTGCTATCAATTGCTATCATTGATAATGTCAATTAGTGATTTTCTATCATTGATAGTCACTGAAGTGCAGCCTTTGCATTTTAAAATTTTTTCTCAGTTGACTAGTCAACATTTGCTATTTTGAAAATGTTTAATTATTCTTGTATTATAATTTTAGTTTATTTCTTAAATTGTGCTATTTGCTATAATTTTTCTTTAAACAAACATGATAATTAAAAAACCGATAATTAGTTCTTTTTTCTCTAAAGTTATTTTTGTGGAAAATTACTATAAATGAGCTTTGTGTATCTTTCTTCCAATTCGACTTTTTGAAAAGCAAGGAAAGCCTTTATCTCAACTGGTAAAGGTCTGGCAGAGTACTTTGAGATTGAGTAACAAACGACTTTTAGTGAGATATATCGCAGTATGGGATCAGGGTTATCTTTTTCTAAATAGTAGGCGGGCCGGATGCACATAGCTGTATAGAGGGTGGTGGTGATTCTTCCCTCATCGAGGTCCTCAGAGTGGGATCTAAACTTTAGTGGGATGACTCTTTTGGCGAGGAGGCTTTTCGACTCTCGAAATTTGAAGGGGAGTTCGTTACGATAAGAATAATGGGGATGTTTGCCTTCTTTACGAAGGTTTTCTCATATTTTGCATCTAGTATACTTTCCAGTCGGCATTCTCAAGAAAATACAGAATACATCAACTGTCGCGAAGGCGCTTACAAGAAGAAAAAAATCATCTTGTGCGGAGAGGAATGAAAGAATCTAAAAAAGAAATAATCTCATCTTGAGCTTTAATTTGAGGCTCTCGCAATATTCTTTGCGCCTTTCTTTCTCTCTGAATTTCATGCACTTTGCTTCTCTCAAATTCTTTAAGCCTCCTTTTCGAAATATTCTTTACAAGGCGTGGAAAACCCTATGTGGTTACATGACAAAAGAGGACAAGAACCCCTATGTTTGGGGGCACCTCTCTCTAAATCAAGTTTTGCAAGAAGCAAAAGCCTTCCAAAGACAGAAGTATTCAGACCTTACAAAAAGAAGAAAAGACAAGAGAAATTTGTGACAACACTGTTAAAAATATTTACAAAATATAGAAAATTTTTATATTCTCAGTGATAGACACCAATAGACAGCAATAAACAAGTGTATTATTGATAAAAGCTGAAATTTTACTATGTTTTTTGTAAATATTTTAATTTAATTTGCTTTGTTTGAAAATGTCCCTACTTTTAATATCTTTCTACTAAATTTTGGTTAATTTTCATAAATAGAACAAAGCGACAAAATATTTACCATCCATAGAACAATTTAAGAAAAGCCCATTAAGTCTGATTATTTTTTCATAATTTCATATTTGTCCTTTTGGTTTATAACGATTTTTTTCAATTCTGATTCTTCCTCTTCTTCTCGATTTTTTCTGCAACATTATTTATTGTCTCTTCTTTAGATCTTCGACATTATTCTTTCTTTTCATTGTCTTTCTTCTCCTCTTTTGCAATTTTTTTCTTCTTTCCATCGTCTTTTTCTCTTCTTTTGTAATTTTTCTTTTATTTTTTTAATGGTTATTTGGTTCAAGATCGTGCACAAATTTAATTTTTTTTCAAACTGTTATTTGGTTGTTTAAATCATGTGACAAATATATGAGATCCTGAAAAAAATCATTAGAATATTGGATAGCGAAATCTAAACGATCATGTATAGCTAAATTTAAACAGTAAAGAATCTTTTAAAAAATCTTTTAAATTTGGCTTCTCAAATTTAAACAATAAAACATAAATGATCGTGTACAAAAATAGCCAAATTTAAATGATCGTCTACCAAAGAATATTTTAAAAAATTGTTTAGATTTGACAACCCAAATTTAAATGATTAATTTAAATTTAAACGATCGTGTATAAAAAAATTATCAAAAAAATGTTTAGATTTATATTTGATCGTTTAGATTTGGGAAGTCAAATGTAAATGATCAAATCCTAAACAATGGTTTTTCAAATACTAAACGATCGTTTTCCAAATATATTATGCGTTGTATGTCAATTAATCGTGGGCGTTTTTTGGAATTTTCTATTGTGGGCCTGTGAGCTTTTTTCATTTTCGAAATTGTTCTATATGGTGTAAATATTTTTCCACTTTGTTCAATTTTTTGAAATACCCCTTAATTTTTTTAAATTTCTCTTTTTAAAATGTATTAGAATTATTTTAGTACAACTGTAGAAGTACCATGATTATCACACCTCTAACCTCATGAAGATCATATCAATTTCGTCGAGCAAAACTTCACTTTAACCAAATATAAGAATTTACCCATTAGTCATTTCATATAAAAAAATACTTGTATTAAAAGTCTATAAATATAAAAGATGCGATTACATTATTATTTGGACATCTCTTGACTTTTAAAAAATTAATTTTGCTTCCGAACATTTTCAAATATAACAAAATAAATTAAAATATTTAACAAATTTAGCAAATTTTCGGTTCTATCAATGTCTAAATTTTTTTTATATTTTGTAAGTATTTCAAGAGTTTTACTATTTACCATAATTTTGCTTTTGTTTTTTTAATTAAAAAATATTTTGAAGGGACACAATTTGAGTTTTATTTAATGATGACATTCAAGCAGGTTTATGTTGTGTTTGAATATGTAACGCTAGAAAAATTGAGGTATTTTTTATTTAATTATCTTAATTTTTATTTATATTGGGATTAGTAGGTGTAAATTTTAGTTAATTAAATGAGAATTGTTTGTATTTGTGGAATTAGAATTAATTAAATATTTGTTAGTTGAACATTCAATTAGGATTTGAAATTTTAGTGTTGTTGAGAATTGAATTAAGTTATGTTATTCGTTTTAATTAAAATGGTGAATTTAAGGAATTGTGGTTATATATATATATATATATATAATTAATTAGTTAAATTATGAGAGTTAATAATAATTATATTGGTAAAAACATAATTATTTTAAAAAGATAATTATTTTGAAAAAAAGAGAAAAGTTGGATTTGGTGGGAAAATTAATTAGGAAAGCTATGATGGGAAAAGGAAATGAAATAAAATAATAATAACAATATTTATTATTTTATTTAAATAACCTCGAACTGCATGCCTTTCATTCTCCATTCTTCTTTTTCCTCACCAAACCCTACCGCCATCGCAAATCACCATCTTCGGTGAAACCATTCCCCTCCGACGATCGTTCTGATAGCATCAATCTTCTTCTTCCTCACCAAACCTAGTTGCTGCGACCTCCTCCATCATTTGTCGAACTCAAAGCCTAGCCACACATCGTCATGTCCCATTCTTCGTTTGTCGAAGACCCCTAGCCAAGTCGTTTTCTGTCACGTTCAACCCAGTCGAGCATTCGAGCTTCGTCGTATCGCTCAAACCAGTAGCCTCTTCATCTTCTCAACCCGCCTATGTTCTCCGTCTAAGTTAATCCCAGTCGCCTGTCCTTCACCAAGCTGACCACCCATAACCGATTCTTCTCCTTTTTCCCAAGTCGAGTCGACGCCTCCTCTTCTAGCCAAGCCACCCAGCAGTTTCTACCCCTCTTTTAAGCCATTTGAGCCTAGTTTTTTTTGTGTGTGTGATTTTTGGTTGGGTTTTAGGTACACCCATCAAATATTAATTTATGGTCCTAAGTAAATTAATTTTGGATTAAAGTTGGATAATTTTTCTTTGGATATTGTTGGCGATTGTTGAAAGGAATTAATCTGTCAAATTTTTCCATCAAGGTTCAATTGGCATCAACCTCAATTTTTTGGGTAAGTAGTTTTGGAGAATTTTTGGATAGTAGCCAATTGTCAATTCTATTAATTAAAGATACTAAAATATCCGTTACTGTTTAGGAACCGTTTAATTGAAATTTTTTTGACTATCAGCTAGGGACCTATTTTCAAGCTAATCTCTCAAGTAAGAGATTCTACTACTGGACCTCGAATATGAATTTAAGAAATGCATGTATTTATTATTATGCATTAAGGTAACAAAAATGCATAATGTTGTAGTTGATGGTTGATATATGATGATTATGCATGATAATTAATTACATGATTATTGACATTTTAATTGATATTTCATGTCATGTTATGATGTTTGCTACATGCCTTAGACTGTGGTGTCTCTGTTAACTTTGGTCATTATGATTTATCTCTACATGTACGGTGTCCCTCGGGATCACCTTCTTTCATATATTTATGATTATGTGCATTTGACGGGACCATTAATCTGTCATGCCATATTTATGATTGGTCCAATGGGATCATTTACAACCTGATATCATGTGTGTTCTTTTAAATTGATCGACTCATGAGATTGTTCCTATGGAATCACTAAATTGTATATGTCCCATCAGGCATATGATAGTTTTTGGAACCTCCTAGTGGAATCCTAATGGAACAAATCTTCTATGGAAACCAGTAGTGGGTTCCTTACTGGGTTTATGTTTATACTCACTCTTTTCTATGTTTAATATTTCAGGCAAAAGTGGATGTAATGGAGACCTGGCAAGCGACAAGAAGGCCTTGTCACATGCCATATGGGGACTCAGTTTTGCCTCCGCCTTTCATTACATATTTTCATTATTTTAACTAATTTCAGTATTATATTTGAATTTGTTAATTATTTCATATTGTTTACACATTATTTTTCTTGATTTCCCAAATTATGATTTATGACATTTGTTTGAAATTATTTAATAAAGAATTGGTTTTTCTCTTTTCTTTTAAATTTGTTATTTATTTTAAAGTAATGACCTCAGCTTAGTATAAGAAGTTGGGTCGTTACAAAATATGTTTAATAATAATGATAATAACAATAAATTTAAGTGCCATTTTAGTCATGATAAGAGACTTCATAATTCTTCTATAGGTAAAAAAAAAAAGTAGAATTTCTTATTGACAGGCTACTTAGGTACCAACTAAAAGTTAGTAGAGTGAGTTATTATAATTCACTCCATGCTTGAAGAACCAACTATAATATTGGTGTGAATAATTATTTACAACTTAAAATTCAGTATAGTAATGACAATTTCAAAACGTCATTTACTACAATACTTATTACTGTTTGCTCACCTCTTTCTTTATTTATTACAATGTTTACTATTTTTAACACAACCAAAATTAGTTACACTAGTGCAAAAACAAACTATTATAACTCATACTAAAATAGACTGCATTTTAAATACTTAGGGCCTATTTGAGGTGGGCACTAGAGTGGGGTAGCTCACTCTATGTTTGGGCCACAAATTAACATAATTGGAGATTAGAGTTATATCTCAAACTCCTCTCTCACACTATTCAACTCCTCATCTCTTCTTTTTGTCACACTGTTCAACTCCTCCTTTCTCTTTCATTTTCCTACTCCCTTCTCAAATGCGTCTCTGTCTCCCTTCTCTCGATGTTTCGTTTTCAACTTTTTCTCTATTGGAATTTATGTCTTAAAACTCGTAGTTTGTAGTTTAAAATTATATTATATTTAATAAAGTAGTTATTGAGAACTTATTAGTGAAAAATATAATACTACAATCTTGAATCTAATAAACTAAGATCCTGAGGCTATCTAGTGTAGACTTAAACTTTATGTAGAGACATAAAAGTGGATCAAGTTCAAGTATATAGCCCAAACGGTCTATAGTGTATGAATAAGGTTGGGTGCCTTATTTTGGAAACACTATGAATGCAACCTACTTTGTAGTTAGTACAAATGATGTGATCTTGAATCTTTCATGTAGAGACATGATAGTAGAGGCATCCTATGTGAAGAGTTTACATAAAGATTGGAACTATGAAATAGTCACTTTTAAGTTATAACATCGCTGACTATAAAACTGACTATTTTGATTATTGATGACATAGGTAACTTAATCTTAATCCTGAGCTTACTATGAATTTCTATTCAAAAAAAATTATCCTTAGATCTGCATGGGTGAAGGCAGCTCAACAGCGCTGGCCTAATAAACCTCCCATTTCAGGGTTAAGACCGAGTGGATGGCTAGGGACATAGGGTGCAAGACGAAATTCACTCCTATACCCACTTTAGGATTAGTAGATAGGTTGTTCCCTTAAGAATTGAATTCAAGTCTTAAAAAAGAAGCCCCACACTCTCATTGGCTCGAGAGGGATTCGGTTTGTAGGTTGGACCTTAAATCAATTGTTCAATTGTGAATCAGTGGGACTTAAGAAGTAAGATGTAGTGTTAAGGGTAAAACGGTTTTTTTTATTCAGCCAAGATTACGAACAACTTGTGAAGGATTAACTTACTAGTTGCTTGTGTTTACTTCGTTTCATGAAACTTTTTCTCTAACTACGTTGTTCATTGAACGTGATTGTTTTGAAATTCAGATTGTGTTTCATGGGACTTACTGTGGAATAAGTTGTATTGTCTCTAAGAACAATATTCTAAAAAACGCGCCTTTAGTTAAAGCACACAAACTTATTTGTTGGTTTGCATACTTATCGTGTGATGACATATCATTGAATACGAATTATTGCATGCAAAATGCTTTTCAAAATTCTTTTCATCATGCAAATTGACATGATCATTGTTTATAAAATGCTTCCAATGTCCCCACCACCTATTTCCATGTCAAGATTATTCAAGTTTTCCTCTTTCTTGTCCAAGTATAAGCGAAACAATGGATTTTCCCAGATGAACCAATGTGGAACACAGGGAATTGATATCAAAGCTTAGTTCTAGGATTGACTTATCAGCTAGGTGTTATGACAAAATAAACAAATGAGAAGAATGTTAAAAGAATCTCTAACTACTTATTTGCACCCAGAGACTCATGCAAAGAAGGGTAAACTATAGAGAGATGGAGATGCGAACTAACTTGTATGCAGGAATGAGTGAAGGAAAATGTATGTATTGGAAGGCGATTAAGTATTGTGAGAGCCTTGGGCGCGATATATTGCTCTTAACTAGATTATGATTAAGACGTGCTCCTCAATGAGTCATTGAACGCCGCACATGGTCACCTGTTGGGATCTATATGTCTAATCTTGATTAAGAGAAATATATCTAGAATGTTCACTTATAATACTTATAAAGCTTCACGTTTAGGGACAGTAACCTCTCAACGCCTAATGTCCACACTTATTCACATCTTAGGATATAAATGAGTGAAGTTATCTCACAAGGTTCAAAAAAATCTTCCTTGCGCGTGTTAGCCACGCCCTTGCTACTTACCCTCTCGGGCAGTTGGCGACATACACTGGCCTAGTGTTGAATGTAGCTTGGCTAACACGATAAGAGTTATAGGCCAAATTGCTTATCAAGAACTTATTACAAACTTAAGATATAGACAACACCCAAACAGATGGAAAGTAAAGAAATGATCAATTGAAATGGGTATAAACATGTAATATATCAAAGAATGTAGGCCTTTCGTCATTGTAAGATATGATCTGTATATATTACACAGAGACTACAAAAATGGTAAGAAAAGAAAATAGAAAATAATACAAGTCAGGTGAAAAATGGAAGATGGATTCTTCCTTATTTAGATAAGCTTCGCACTTTACAATCAGAACGGAGAAGAAGAAAAAGGGTTCTCTGTAGATGGTGGAAGATTATGCCTTTCCACCTCTCTCTAGGGTTTGGTCGATTCGTTCAGACGACTGGCTTCTCTTCTGAATGGTGTAGAATGAGGCATTTTATAGACACTTTTGAGCAAGAAATTGTTATTTCAATTGTGTGTACCAAAAGTAGTCTCTGTAAACATATCACATCCCTTCAACTACTACTTTTGTCTTTTAGCGAATCACTTCTCACCTTCTGATATGGTCTTCTTGTAGAGTCTCTTCACACGAGCTTCTTTCCAAGTTGCTAGCTTCTTCTTTTTGGTTGCAAACCTGTATTTGAATAGTGAAAAACACGGTGAAACAAACGTGAGAGCTTATACAAGATGTATTTCTAAATACTTGTGCATTTACAACATAAAATACTCGTTTTGATACATTTTGTTTACATTTTAGCCTCATTATTGTATGAAAGAGACTATAATAACATGTATTTCTACAAGTTATCACTAATCATGGTTATATCAAATAGACACAAATATATATGTAGTGAGGGGAGTGCAACTATGAGACTTTAGTGGAATGATCCATTAGTTAATGAATGTTAATTAGCTCAGTCTAAAAGGGTTTAGCCAGTTATTCTCAGTTCGTTGAAGTCCATTATCTATAGGCTCATTAGGTTTCTGTGCTAGTTCATATAGAATTAATTAGAACCATATGATGGAATAATTTGAATTGTTCGAATTAGGTAAGGAGAGAGAAACCAACAAGTATATGTGATATAGTCGTTTGTTATAAGTTTGAGTTAGAACTTTATGTTTAAATGTGATTTAAATATTAAAAATATGAATACATATTCATATTTGAAAGTTTGAAATTGATGGAAATGGTCAAAGTTGTAAAAAGTCAAAATGTTGACTTTTAACTTTAAAAAGTCAAATTTTGATCGATTTTATATTCAAATGTAATTTGAATTTTGGAAAAATAAATGTGAATTCATACTTGGAAGATCAGAATTGTTTAAGAAAGATAAAATGGTAAAAAGTCAACATGTTGACTTTTGACTTTGAAATGAATGACCAAATGATCATATTACCATTGGACTAAGTTAGTGGCTATATGAGATGTAGACTTCTAGCCCACTAAGTTCCACTAATGGTTATTGGAATATTAGGTGTTAAGATTTTATGAACAAATTACATGTATTTTTTCATGTAATTTGCTTATAAATAGGTTCTTTTTCCAAATTGTAAAAAACTTTGGCCATTTTTTGTAATTTAGAATTACAAATTTCTCACCCTAATCTCAATCCTAAATCTCCACCTCCAAATTCCATCTCTCTCTAAATTTCCTCCCTCTTACGAATCCCATAACCCTATTCTAAGTCCAAAGAATAACGGGTCAACACAAGTGATGGTCCTTGGATCGAGTTCGTGAGGAGATTTTGAGGAATGGGAAGCTACAAAGGTATGTTTTCTTTTAACCTTATTTTTGTTTTATTTAGTGTAGTTAAAGCATGTTAATTCCTAAATGTTTTAGATGCAATAAGGGTAAAATAGATCTTGTATTTCTGCTGCTTGTCTTGTGTTCCTTCAGTCTCTCACCTTCTCCCTTTTCTGATGCGTAAAAAAATTCCCTCTCCCTCAATTGATTCTTCTGAACTCGCCGTCTCTGTCTTCGTCTTCTCTGAACCCTCCATCCCTGCCTGCCTCATTCACCTTAGTTTCTGGTCACTCGAGTTTCGCAAGTGTAATAGGTACCTAAAAGGTGTGATCATTGAAATCATTCACAATTTGGGCAAAGGTGCGTTTTTGGCCCATGTTACTTCCCCTTATCACGCCTGTCTCGCACCCATCCTTAACCTCATGATACAATATGCGACATGACCTAAGTTATCACACCTCATCCCGTGTATGCCCTTATTTGGTATGTAAGATGCGACATCACTTGAGTATCTATGACACGTTAAATGCCAAAGACACTCAATCTTAAAGTCCTTAAGCTTTAATCAATCGCCTACTGGCCCTTAACCACTAAAAGTATCATCACATAACCTTGTTTCCTCACGTACAACTTTAAATCACCAACCTCTTACCACCGTAGACTATTCAAAAATGCCTTTTCTTAAACACTTAGTCAGCAATTTACTTCTTAACTTAGTTACGGGTCTTACAATTCTTTCTCTCTTTAGAAATTTTGTCCTTGAAATTTAAACAATAAGAAATAACTATCTTCATTACTTAACTTTTGTAGTTACAACTTTGCAAAATTATAATTACAAAGCTATAACTTATCCTTACATTGATTTTCTTTTCCTATTTTCCCTTGAATTCTACATCTACTATTCGCTTTCCCTTTTTGAACGTGAAACCTCCTCCCAAAGGTTGTTGTATTGAGTGAGATGCTACCTCTATTTGAATTGAACCTTCTTCACCTATTTTCATCTTATTTTTGGCATTCATTCTTGTAATGCCCTTTCTCGCCACACTAGTAGCAAGTAATACTTTTTCTTAAATTCCTATGTAACTTGATCTCTTTACACTTAAACTCTTTTCTAACGCAGGGTTACATCTACCAATTGTGCATAGTCGCTTCTTACCATAATAGGTACAATAGAAGTTCTGATTTCTCCTCTTACTTCATTCATAAATAGCCTACATCCTTCAGTATCTAAGACAACTAGAGCCATTGCATACTTAGCTAACTTTGTAAACTTCTTCTTGTAATCTACAACAAAAAGTTCTCCTTGCTTTAAATGAAGAAATTCATCTTTCTTCTCGTGTCTATAGGTTTCAAAGAAATATTTGCAACTGAATACTTCTTTAAAATCTTCCCAGTCTACACCCCCTCGCTTATTCTTCTCTAAGGTCCGCCAATCTTCAGCCTCTTCTTGCAATAAGAACACAACCAAATTTACTTTCCTCTTTTTTCGCCACTGCATAACTGAAAACACTTCTCCAATGTCCTTAGCAACTTTTTAGCTTCCTTCAATTCTATAGTCCCAACAAATTATGTTGCTCCTAACACTTTAATCTCTTTATTCCAAACTTCTTCTCAGGTTATTACCACATAACATTTATTAACCTCTAAGCAACTCCATCGTACAATACTTCCTTTTACTCTATTCTCGCATCTTGATTTATTGAATGCACATCTGAGTCCATTGTCGGCTTAGTTGTTGCTCTTGATCTTCTTCTTACACCTCTACTTCTTCTTAACAATTGATAACTTGTAGAAATACAAGTTATTGTAGTCTTTCATGTTAAATAATGAGGTCTAAAAGCATGGGAATAGAACAAAACTAAGGAAAAAGTAGGTGATTTGACTAGCTTATGAATAACTTATTGTGAAAGAGCATTATCCTTGTTTTACTGTGTGATTAAATCGCAGAATTTTTAGACAAAAGAAGTGAAGCTTGGCGATTCAACATTTAGAAAAGAAGAAGCGTTGACCAAGGCGTTCAGCAAAGAAAACTAGGCATTTAGATGCATTAGCAGACAAAATTGCTTGGTGAGAAAGTTGAAAAAGTACGAGAGGACAATCTGTGAAGGGCCATTGCAGCTTTTTAGAACATTAAATAGCACATGGCCTCATGTCAAGATCAACTCTGGTCTATAAATAGAGTCTCTGACTTCAGAGAAAGGTGTTCGCAATTTCTAACTTAAGAGTAAGCTCAAATATCGCCCATCGTTTATTTTCCTAAGTTTCTTGGTGAGAGCCTGAAAAAAAAAATAGAGTTTTTCCCTTCCATATTTCTCCTTAGTAATAGGCAAAAATCAAAGCCAAGGAGGATGAAAAACCATCTATAAGGCGTAGCCCATTCTTCTTCCTTTCATTTTCTTTCTATATTGTACTGTATTATATTATGTATTTGATGGCCAGAAGGCCTAAAGTTATATTATTCAATACATTGCATTTTATATATCATTCACTTGTATTCTTGTTTCTTCTCTATTTTGTTAGGATTAATTAATTTGAGTCGATACATTGTCTTTCGCAGATTAGATGGTCATGATGTTTGTACTTTAAGTTTTTCTGAGTTAAGTGTGAATGTCAAAGAGCATTGTGTATTTGAAAGAAGAGCAATAACCTTTACGGTAACCATCTGACAAATGCGAACACACAGAAATGACATTGTATGTGGCAAAAGCACCGAGAGGTTTTTACGTTAATCAAGGAAAAGCAACTTAGAATACCTATGACATGATTAGATATAAATCATAAATCAACTTTGTGTATTTGAATCCCGAAAGGTGAGCACATATGGTAGAATACTGAGAAGCATCTCGCCTTAATTTAGAGTTGAAGTATGCCTTATATCGCCTTAAACCTTCGAATGTAGTTTGTTGCGTTTAGATAGTTAAATTATTCCTTCCAAGTCATGTCTATAGTGAGTTCTTTATTCATCTCTTTTCATCTTACCATGTCATCTTGCACCATCAGAAGCATCATAGTGTATATAATAGATTGGAGTAGATAATACATTGTTCATACATCACACTGTATAAAATGATAAGGTAAACTAGGATCTTAGACATCTATGTTTGACCCTAAACTTACCAGGAAATTTCTTTTCACTTACACTTGGACGAATAAGAGGAAAACTTGCACTATAATGATCATATTATGCAATTTAGCAACGCATGGATAGGAAGGCACCTTTTAATGCATGCTCATATTTGGTTGCCACATAATCACTCAATTAGAGCTTATAATGCCACTTTCATGATCATCTTGCATGTGTAACATAACACATACACACCAACAAGCAGTGGCATATCTACCTATTCTTCCTACAAAGATAACTTAAAAACTTTGATCTAAAAATATACTTTAAATCACCAAGTTTCCAAAATCATGCTCTAATACCAAGTTGTCATACCTCATCCTGCGTATACCCTTTCTTGTACGTGAAACTCGACACGACTTGAGTATCTATGAAGCATAGCACCAAAGACACGTAGTCTTAAGTTCCTTAAGCTTTACATATCGCCTAATGGCCCTTAACCACTAAAAGTGTCATCGCATAACCTTGTTTCCTTGCGTACTACTTTAAATCGCCAACCTCTTACCCCAGTAGACTATTCAAAAATATCTTTTCTTAAATACTTAGTCAACAATTTGCTTCTTAACTTAGGTATAGGTCTTACATGAACAGTCTCTATGCCTCAAGATGAATCGCCAGAACACTCATTTAAATCTTTGAATCTTGGCTTTATCGCCTAGTTCAAACTTAACTCCTTTGATTACTAAGCAATAAGAAAAAAAATAGAACTCGGCTGAGATAATAAACAACTTCTTTGTTAACTTAAAATCATGTGTTCTATAATATGATTTACATGCTTTCTTAAGCACATGAAATATAATAATAAGCTTAAAACGCCTTGGTCAGCCTCAAAGCTTGGTAGCTCGCATTTTTTATCTTAGCTTGGCCTTAACACCTGATGACCTGGGGAAGGAAAAACTTTAAAACATAAGAAAAAGCTTATGACTGATAGTTTTTGAAAACTTTTTAGAATATAATATATGAAATCATTTTCATAAACATGGCTTCCAACGCCTCGTCTCATAAAACATAAACACACATTAGTCCTTCATATTCCTTTCACCAAGAACATGAACCATTCCCACATATAGACTACTGTGATGTTCTTTTCATCAATAGCATCGCTTGGAGAATTTTCTAGCTCATTTCCGGTCAGGCCGCTAAGCTTAATATTTTATTTTTACTCATTGGTCACCTTCACTCTACAATGCAGTTCTTTTCTATAATGGCTACCTTTAGTCCTTATGTGCACATAATAGTTAGCTTCATTGATAGGAATAAAGTTAATGGTTTACAAACAAACATAGCATACAATCATTAAACATAATACAAGCTTTCTTTCAAAATCATTGCTTTTATAAACATTAACATATGAGCAACATTACAAATCAACCAGAATGTAGAAGAAAGCTTTCTAAATCTTCTAACATTTTGGGAAATCACTCACTGACTAAACTTCCTTCTTCAAAACACATAACTTCATACTTCGTCTTCTCGCCTAATAGCAATTCTTCACTTAGCTTCTCTTAACAATCTTTCATAATAACAATCTTTTCTTCTGACCTCTTCTCCTATTTATATTATCCTAAAACCATATTAGTTATCCTTAATTTCTTTTAAGCTTGCCAGCTCCTGCTTAGAGCAGTACATATGTAAACCTAATAATTTTTCAAACCATGCTTACCTTAAACTTTTACACGTGGCCCATTAAGTATAATTAGGAAATTTCCCAAAATTTTCCTCTCACAACGCATGCCTTCAGCTCGCCTTACACCCCAAAACACCATCTCCTTTCCTTGTATCGCCTAGTTCCAACGCCTAACATCAAAATACCTAAATCCTCGAAAACTATTTTTTCAAATTCCTTTACCTAACCTTTTATTTTTCCAAAATGATCATTTTATTTCAGACACAGGTCTCACACCCTTTGTCCCAAATTGTTGGCCATCTTCGTCCCAAATGTTTAAATAGGTATAAACACAGCCTCAAGAGCTATAATTTTTTAAAAGTTTATGATAACTTGTAGAAATACAAGTTATTGTAGTCACTTTTACAGAATAACGAGGCCAAAATATAGAAGAAGTGTATCAAAACATGTACATTATGTTAAAAAAGTATAAGTACCTAGAAATATATTTTACATAAGTGTTATGCATGTTTTACGTTGTTTTCACTGTCTAAACGCAGGTCTATGAACAAAAGAAGAAGTTAGCAAATTGCAAGCCTCTCACAAGAAGAATAGGCAAGAAGACCAGATCACAATGCGAGAAGTTTTTTGTTAGACGACAAGAATGGTGGTTGGAGATGACGTGACATCCACAGACAACTTTTGGCGTACAATGCTGAAATGTTCAGAAGAACAAAATTTCTTCGCTAAAAGCTGCCTATAAAAAGTCTCTCTTTTTACCACAGAAAGCAGACCTGAATAGGCCATGGGAGAGGTTTGAATGGACCACAAAGAAGCCTGAATAGGCCAAGAACAACCTAGAGAGAGATGGGAAGGAGTAGTCTTTCTACTGCTTGTAAAGCCCATTCTCTTCTTCTCCGGTCAATTTATAGAGTGAGATCTTAACTTTTTAGTGGAAAAGATTCCATATTTTCCATTTTTCCTAACTTGTAATATTCTCCATCTTCTATGTCTTTCATTTTTGCATTTCTCTATAATATATGTGTTTATATTGTACAATGGCCAAAGGCTTACATTCTTTAATATATTTCATTATTATACCTTTTCAATCCACCATGTCTTCACTCTTCATCTGTCAATGTGTTATTTGTAGTTTAGGTTAGTGAAAAGTCCTTAATAAGAAGTTTTGCTTATAAGTCTTATCGCGCTAGTTGAACTATTCTCAACGCTTGGCTAGGGTAAGTCGCCACTACCCAAGAGGGTAAGTAGCAAGGACACGCTAACGTGCACAAAGAAGAGTTTTATCTTCCTTTGGAGATCACTTCTAGCATTCATATCCCGAAAGGTAAACAAGTATGGACACTAGGTGTCGAGAGGTTGTTTTTCTTAGTTGTCAAGTCTTATGTTATTTATAAGTGATGTCTTCTAGATATACCTCACCTAATCATACTCAGTCATATGGATCCCGACCGAGAGGTGACCATGTGTGGCATATAATGATTTCGAGAGAAGCATGCCTTAACATAAGCATGGTTGAGTAAGTTATATTGCCTCAAGATTATCGCATTACTTAATCGCGTGATAATGCATAGACATTCATTCACTCGCTTCTCAAATACAAGTTTGTTCGCATTACCATTTCACCATCTTATTCCCTCTTTACAAACTCTCTAGGTTAGTTTAGTAGTTTAGCTTAGTGTCACATTCTTTACATTTGTCATTCTTTAATTCTTTTATATTGTCTAGATGATAAGTAATTGCTAGAACTAATGTCTTAAATCAATTCCTTGTGTTCGACCCTAGATCATTCAGACAAACCTACTGTTTTGGCTTGCACTTGGACAAAAAGTAGAAAAACTTGTACTCAACAAGGACTTTGTTACCACGCGATATAGAGAGACATAGTGAGCATATCACATGCAGTGAACATGCTCAGTGACGTATTGTCTAGACCAAAATATAAACCCAACACACTTCACATACTAAGTCCAAATGAATTAAGCAATCACTCAACCCAACCAGTTTACAACATTTACATCTTCTAAATTTTCATCTTTTGATACATTAAAAATCAATCTCACTTTAGAAACCACATCAGTCAATTGCCATACATAAGTAATAAAAATTTGAATCCCCTCTTCTAAGTTTTTGTTAGAAGGGCACTTACAAAACAAAGGAAAAACAGCTTCAACTCCAACCATTTTCGATATGCTGTGAAGATCCAAAGTTGTTGACTCTCGCAATCTCCAAAGCTTTAACTCCAAACTATTTCGATATGTTGTGAAGATAGAAGAACTGTGACGATTTTGGCAAAATAAGAGACATAAGTATCACTTGAAGAACTTGTAATCTCTGCTCTGCCATGAATATATGGTTGTAAAGCAAACGAGAAGTGTAAATTACAAGAGAAAAGAAGTTGGCTTTGCCATTGATTGATTGCTTGAAGCTTTGATATTCTGTATTTCTTAACCAATCATATAAGTTTTTTTTTTTAATTGAGGGTTTTGATGATTAATATCATGATCAGGTATGATTGTTGCATCCCAAAGTTGGAAAAATTCAACAAAAAGGGTTATGAAAGCAACGATTTATTTAGTTAGTTTAATTGGGAGAGAGTTGTTTGAGACGGCCTGATGTCTTTGGTAGCAACTTCTGATTTGTTTAGTTCTTTGATTAAATTAAGGAAATGTTTTTTTTTTAATCAATGATGATGTAAAGGGTAAAGCGATAGGAGAGTTTCAAAGTTTACTTTTGTTATGTGTTATGATGATGAATTTAAAAAATAAAGACAGACAACCTAAACGGTAAATTAGATATGGAGATTTACATGATTCTTTAAAATAAAACCTGAGATAAAACATATTGCAAATGGTTTATATATGACATTTTCTAAAATCTTAAGTATAATTGTAAATAACATTCAACCAAAAAGGTTATGAAAAATGTGTATTTTATATACTATAGCAAAGAAAAAGTGTAAAAAACTACCGTTTCAAGCTAAATTTATTAAATGATTTAATAAAATCAATTGAAGTGTTTCAAGATAAATTTATTAAATGATTTAATAAAATCAATAGAAAATAAATATGTATTTCATGCACAGTATATATATAGGACAAAAAAAGTAGTGAAAGCTCCAAATTATAATAATCTTCACTCCAAACACATATTATAATAATACAAATTATAATAATCTGCACTCCAAACTCATAGTATAATAACTCAGACTATAATAGTCTAAACCCCAAGCATAGACTATTATAATACTCATACTATTATAATCTCCAAACCATTATAAGTCATTCATTGTCTCAAACGAAAACACACATACAAGCCTAGTGACGCTAAGTTCAAAAATTCCAGAAAATGAATAGAGGTAAAAGATTTAGCATTGTTATATAATTTTGGAAACATGCTAAATATATATTATATATAGTAGGGACATTTTGAAAAATAGCAAAATAAATTAAAATATTTACAAGCTATAGCAAAATTTTAGATTCTATCAATGGTAGTCTTCTATTGCTATAACATATCAATAACTATCAGTGATAGAATTTTCTATAGGTTGTACATATTTTGTAAAATTTGCTATTTTGAAAATTTCTCTGCATAGTATTGTATGGCATGTTAGATATTCCAACCAAAAACCTTACCTGAAATATATAAAAGACAAAGCGTAATTTGACAGAATATTTAAAGCTAAGGACCTAAACTTCAAATCTTATAACACACCTCACTTTTAAAGCTTAATTATGGACATTAATAATGTGAGGGTCTTTTTTAATTGTGCAACAAAGTCTTTGATACTCGAAGATTTAGAGGAGCGAAGAGATAGATAAATATGAATTTGAACTCATTCTTAATCTAGGCATTGATGTTTGCCGCATAAAATTTTCATCAGGCGACTAACATTCTGCTGTTCTATTCAGGCATTCAACTTCTGTCGCAACGCATTGTTACTATTCTATCCTAGGTGTCCAAATTCAGATGCCTACTTTTGTCCTAACACATAATTGTTTGCAGTACTATTTCCAACAATCTTAAGATTATCTGCTATACGGCGGTCGGTTCTACTCATTTTGACTTTCTGTCCACAAATCTCAATTGTACATTCCTATTGTCACCACGTGTCCAGAACAACACGGAGGGTTGACATCCTAAAAAAAAGTTAGTTTTAAACCAAAATAGAAGTCACCACTAATATTTCATACGATGTTATTGGATATTGAAATAAAGTAAACAATTTTAAATAAAGTCATTAAAAATATGGTCTGTGAAATTAGAATTGAGTTCGAGAGTCATCTTTGTATAAGGAATGTGTTAGCACCCCACAACAGCTGTTTAGAAAACGGTGGTCAAATTTCAAATCTTTAATTGAAAATATTCTTTAATTTTTTTTAAAAATAATGTCCTATTTTATCCCTCATTACTTCAATATTTGAAGTAATAATGATCTCATAAAATAAATGGAGAGCATTTCATTGACTATATTGAAGAAAATTTTCTCACCTCATGAGAGTGAGAAATTCGTACAATTTCTCAAAATCTTTCATAGGAATAGCTATTTTTTTAAAACATAAATTAAAACCATTTTTTCTTGGGATCAAACCATAGACTCCAAAAGATGTGATTCATCACCTCAATAATTCTAAAAATCGAACTTCTAAATTTTCTAGATTTCATAATAGGATTTTGTTTAAAGAAAACTGATATAAGTGATTAGAAAATATTGATTACGAAACCTTATGAAATCCTATATTAAATTTTGAAAGTTTGAAAAAACATAAAATATTATAACTTTAAAAGAAAATATTTCTAAATGATTTTTAAGAAAAGAGTTTTGTGAGAGATTTTAGAACTTAAAAAAAATTAGAAGGATTTTAAAATATTGAAAATTTTAAATAGAAAGATTTATAAATTTAAAATGGAAATAAAAATGAAGCTTAATAGAAAAAT
The DNA here is from genome assembly GCA_037974545.1 of Cucumis variabilis. Classification (NCBI taxonomy): domain Eukaryota; kingdom Viridiplantae; phylum Streptophyta; class Magnoliopsida; order Cucurbitales; family Cucurbitaceae; genus Cucumis; species Cucumis variabilis. Next base: position 14,891,438 of record JBBPDI010000004.1, read on the forward strand.
TAGATAAGTAAAAATAAATGTGAAGAAGTATCATAATAAATTAAGCAAACATAAAATAGCATTTTGAAATTTTAATAAAAACATATTGAAGATAGATCTCGAGCTTTCAAAGAATTAATTCTCTCATCTCAAGAATTCTAGACAATCGAACTCCCAAATTTTCTATATATTCTATCGTCAGATTTTTTTAAAAGAAAATTAGTTGAAAATATTAAAAGAAAATTAAACTACTAGTAAGAATATATTAAATGAACCATAAAAAAAAGCATTTAAATAAGCATATGTACATGAATGAAATTGTAAAATAAACAATAATCTATAAGTAAAATAAAATTACTACAAAAAGAAAGAAGAAAGTAAAAACAAATAATGAGTAAAAAAGGATGAACAAAAACAATGTACATAAACAAATAAATTTATTGTAAGAGAAAAAAAATGTAGAAATATGGTAATAAATAAATAATTATAAGAGAAGAAAAATGGAGAAATAAGATCAAGAAAATAAAAAAAATGGAGAAAAAATATAATATTAAATATCATATAAAATGAGAATATACTAAGGGAACAATAACAATAATCAATTCTATGAAGAGGAAAAATACAAATTAAATGTAAAAGAATTATAAAGAAATTAAAGATTAATATCTAAAAAAAAATTAAGAATAAATTAAGAGGAATTGTCAAAAATAGTAAATTTGACAAAATACTTACAATATATAGCAAAATTTTCAGATTCTATCAATAATAGACACTGATAGACACTGATATACTTTTATCACTGGCCTTAATAGACAGTGATAGAAGTCTATAAGTTTCTATCATTAATAGAATCCAAAATTTTATTGTAACTTGTAAATATTTTAATTTACTTTGCTGTTTTTAAAAATGCCTCACATATTAACAAAGGAAAGAAAATAAAAAAGATAAACAACAAAATGTAAGCAAATATGTATAATAATAATAATAAATATAAGAGAAGCTCACAAGATAATCAAGAAATAAGTGAAAGAGAAAGAAAAATAGGGAAATAAGAAGAACGATAACTAAAAACAAAAGGAAAAATAAAAAATATTGAAATCCAAAACTAAACTCTCTTGTTGTTTAAAGTGTAGATCATTGGAACTTAAGCCATACTATACACTTCCAACTAAATTAGAGATTCTCTTGTATAATGATTTTTGGTATTGTAGGGAGTTTTTTGGAAAAATATAGGGTTTGTTAGAAGAGAAAACAAAATGAATGTTGTAAACCTTTTTTTTTTTTAAGAAGAAGAGATGAAAGCTAAGAGAAGTAGTGGCTATGGAGGTCAAGGACAAATTTAAGAAGGGGCTAGGGGGCACTTGGCTAGGGGGCAAGTGCCCCCTTCCCCCTCACATTCTCGGTTCTTGTATTTTAATATTAATTTTGAAGTTTAAAAATACAATATATATTAAATAATGCTTGTTTTAAAGTAAATTTGGTTTTTGGTGCAGTGGTTTTCTTTATCTCCAACTTTTTGAGTTCGAATCCTATCTTTCAGATTAATTTTTTATTCCAAATATCAATGATTTTCTCCTCAACTTATAATTTTATTTCTCTAAATGATTGGATATAATTTGATTTCCTAAAAGAAATATAATTTAATTTCTTAAAAGAAAGATGATTTTGTTTCCTAAGAGGAAGATAATTTGATTTCCTAAAAAAATAATTTGATTCAGGAAGATAATTTGATTTCCTAAAAGAATAATTTGATTCAGGAAGATAATTTGATTTTTTAAAAGAAAAATAATTTTTTAAAAAAGAAAAAAAAAACTATATAAGATAAAAATCCTTATTTCCTAGCAGTCACTTGTTATCTAACAAACTTTCACTTTCTCAACAACATTACATGAAAAAGGTATTATTTTTATTTTTTATTTTTCAATGCAATTTTTAAATTCACATATTTACATTACTTATGTATATATTTATTTTATTTTATTTTAGAACAAGATAATTTTTTTCATTCATCGTCAGAATATAAGTATTGTATCAATTCACTAATAAGTTCAAATTCTTCTTAATATTTTTAGTTTTTACTTTTCAATCTATGTGATAAATCATAATACTTATGTTGTTTAATAGTAATTTTGTAGAGTAAACATATTAATATGGAGAGATATTTTAAAAAAAAAACAACAATAGAAACTATAGAGGCATCATCTTCAAATAAGAGATAAATGTCTGATTCAAATAGATCTTATACTGAAATCAATTTAGAAGAACCACCTGCAGATCCCAATCATGGATCAATTTCAAAACAGGAAAACTCGTAGAAAACAATTTCAATATGTATTTAATTAATTAATTTGTAAAGCTAATTAATTTTTTAATATATTTTTAGTGTGTTTGTTATATAGTGCCTCCTATATAAAATTTCTGGATCCGCCACTGATGGAGGTTAGAGGTTTAGATGAAGAAATGGGATGTCAAGGTTGTAAAAATCTCTTGGGTTTTTTTTTTTTTGTGTGTGTGTGGTTTTTTCTTTTTCTTAGTGCCTCCATGGATGAAGAAAAAGATATTATTTATAGCAAAAAAAAAGCTTGCTAAAAATTCAAAATAGCTAGTCTTTTATAATTTAAAATAATATATCTTTGACATACATCCCAAATGACATGAATCATTTAACAACCAAAATCAATTTAAAAAAGTTATCATATTTACTATTTCTCTATCTACCTTAGTTAGTCTAACTAATTAATTAAGTTACTTACTACCCATAAATGTTTAAAGTAGTTAAATAACTTTTTTTTTTTACAAAAGTTGGTTAATCTCAAAATTAAAAAATAGTCAAATAACTTTTTTTTTACAAAAGTTGGTTAATCTCAAAATTTAAAAATAGTCAAATTAAGGCAAAAAAAAATAATCTATTAATTGAATTAATTTTTAATAAGCCCAAACAAAATTAAGTGGCTACACCTATTGGAAGGAGCACATTTCAAGCAATGGAAAAAAAATACTTTTCTTTCTAACCATAAAGAAAGTTGTTAATGCATGCACTACTGAGAAGTCAAAGGTTCTAAAAACCAATCCAACTAAGGAGCAAATCACAAATTTTAACACATGGAAGGAAAATGATTTTATTTGCAAAATCCTTACCTTAAACGATTTTACTGATGATTTGTATGAATATTCTAGTTCAATGTCCACAATGAAAAAGAAGTTTGGAATGCCTTACATGAGAAGTATGATGCCGAAGAAGTTAGTTTGAAGAATTATGTGGTCAATCAATACTTGAAATTCCAGATGACGGATGAAAGATTTGTTGAGGCAATGTTAAGAAATCAGCAATCAAGCAATAAAGAACGTAAAGATCGACACACATAAATGTGATTCACTAATACTGTGTTAGCTACATCCACAGGCAGAGGGAGAATAAATATTATTAGAGAAAACGTTTTCATGATACAATACAATGCCACTAAGTTAGAGAGTTTATATATGCGCTTCCTTAAACCCTATGGTCAAAATCGTAACTAACTACATATGCACTATTATGAAAAACTATTAGTTGTTCGTAGCACCACATAATGAATTCAAGGTACTCCAACAAGCACAATCTCAAGAACTGCAGAAGATTCCTCATGAAAAAACGAGTGAGGATATGATTATAGATGAACAATTCCAAGTTATTTTAATTGATAAATTGCCTCCTCTATGTAAGGTTTTCAAAAACACGTTGGGGCACAAGATCAAAGAATTTTCTTTAGAAAGTCTGATAACACGCCTAAGGATTGAGGAGGAGGCTCGAAGATAAGACCAAAAAGAAAAGGTGAATGTTATTCCTAGAAAGACTTCCACGGTCATTCTAAAACTTAATGAAGGTTTTCATAAAGTTTCAGAATTGGGCTCCCAATAACTAGGAAAATCAAAAGAATTAGAAACCCTAGTCTAAAAGTATGGTATAACTTCTCTGCTACAATGGTAATAAGTCTTATCACTTAGCTAGAAATTGTAGGAACATGAATCGTCCTACTACAAAGGCGAGCCTAACAGAGGAAGAACTTTGTCCCATAATTATAAAGATTAATGTGATTGGGGGTTCTAAAAGTTGGTGGTGGACACAGGTGCCACACGCTATGTTTGTCATGGTCTTAGTCTCTTTAAAATTTATAATGACACTAAAGGTAGAAATATACTTCTAGGGAATCACTACATAACAAGGATTGCTGGAATCCGTGAAGTGGAGCTACAATTCACATCTAGCAAGACCATCATACTGAAAGAAATTTTGCACACTCTAGAGATAAGGAAGAATATCTTGTCTCAGACTAACTCCTCAACAAGGCTAACTTCATTTAGACTATAGGAGCAGATTTATACTCTCGTTAAGAATAATGTTTTTGTAGGGAATGTTTATACAACTGATGGAATGTTCAAATTTAACATTGATATGAATAAAACCAAATCTTCTACTTACATGTTGTCTTCTTTTAATACTTGACATGCTAGATTTTGTTATGTTAATAAACAAAAAATTAGTAACATGAGTAGGTTAGAAATGATTCCTAAATTATCTATGAATGAATTTGATAAATGAAAATATTGTAGTTAGACTAAGATAACTAAGACTTCGCATAAATCTATAATTAGGAAATCTGAGCCTCTAGATTTCATACATTCAGACTTATGTGAATTTAATGGTGTCTTGACTAGGAATAGTAAAAGATATTTATAACTTTTATTGATGATTGTTATGGTTACATTTTTGTTTATCTTCTAAAAAATAAAACTTATGCTTTTGACATGTTTAATTTATTTGTAACTGAAATAGAAAATCGGTTTTATCAGAAAATTAAGAGATTTCGTAATGATAGAAGAACTTAATATGATTTAATTTTATTTAACAACTTATCTATAAAAAACATGGAATAATACATGAAAAGATAGCACATTATTCTCTTGAAATGAACAGTAAAGTCAAAGATAAAATAGAACTTTATCTGAACTTGTAGTTGCTATTTTATTTAATTTAGGACTTGCACCATTTTGTTGAGGTGAAACTATTCAAACAATGCGCTATATATTCTCAATAAAATTTCAAATAAGGCTATAACTTCACTATACGAAGTTTTTAAGAATAAGAAATCAAACTTGTCAGATTTTAGAACTTGGGGTGTCTAGCCTATGTTAGAATTTCATATCTCAAAAGAAGAAAGATTGTCATAGAGCCTATATGAGTGTGTCTTTCTAGGATATGCAGTCAATAGCAAAACCTATAGATTCTATGACCTAGTAAATCAAGTGATTATAGAATCAAATGATGTTAATTTCTTTGAGGATAGATTTCTCTTTAAATCAAGAAATAATTGAGGTTTGAGCTCAAATAGTCTAACAAGTTGGGGCTAAGTCTTAGTAGTCTATCTTTAGTATAGAGCTCAAACTTCAAATGAAGATGTAGATCTTGACTCTAGAAGGAGTAAGAGATTTCGTATCGTTATAGACTTTAGACATGACTTGGGTACCTATTGTAGAAAAAGATCATAAAGATCTACCAGAAGCCCTATCCTTAATATGTGTCAACTTATGACAAGAAGTTACAAAAGATGAAATGTATTCTCCTTAGTCAAATAGAACTTGGAATTTGATATATATACCCCATGGCTGTAAAGCAATATGATACAAATGAATTCCAAGGAATAAACTCAAACTTGATGGAACAAACAAATACAAGGCCAAACTTGTAGCTAAAGATTTTAGACAAACAGAAAACATAGTCTTCTTTGTTATCTTCTCCTCGATGACTAGAATCACCTCAATTAGAGTGTTGATTTCTATAGCAGCCTTAAATAATTTTTAGTACATCAAACAAGTGTAAAGATTGCTTTCCTAAATGGTGAATTAGAATAAGAAATTTATATGAAACAACTTGAAGATTTTATAATTCATGATCAAGATAACAAAATTTCCAAATTAAATAAATCTCTCTGAAATAAGCTCATAAGAAATGATATGTGAAATTTGATACTTTAATCATTTTTAAAGGTTCAACGTTAATGAAAGTGACAAATACATCTACTATAAGTTTGAAAATAACTTATGCATTGTTGTTTACTTATACGTACATAATATGTTAATCTTTGAATAAAACTTGCACATCATAAATGATGTAAAATCAATGTTGAGTGCAAATTTGGACATGAAAAACTTAGAAGAAACTAATATTATTTGAGGCATAAAATCGCTAAGTTTAAAAAGGGAATTTTGTATGTGGGTCAATCTTATTACATATAACATATTCGAAAGAAATATCATTACTTTGATAGTAAACCAAAATATAGTCCTATGACTCTAGTGTAAAGTTGTTCAAGAACATTGGTGATAGTATTAATCTATCTGTCACACCCCCTCCCAAGGCCCTCCTCATGTTATCAAGTGAAGGTGCAACCGCCTAGTAAGCAAAATTCTTTCACCATTATTTTATTTTATTAACGTGTACCATAGACTTAGTTAATTTAGTGGAAGACTTCATTCTATGAAATGTTTAGACTCACTTACTATATAATTGCCTAATATTTGTATCGTGTGAACTAACTCAACATAAGGCATACACCAATTTCAAATGGCTAGGTCATAAACACATTACTCATTTAAACTAAAAATCTTAAAAAATGAGGTACTTCATAAATACGTAACATAGTGTACACAAAATTCTAGTGTTAAGAAAAATACAAATACCAAATGGTTTAAGTACAAATAACTTAGTTACAAAATATCCCCTTCCACCCAATTAGTTTATATATATCATGCGACAAGACTGATGGGTGTCACTAACAAGATGTAATGTAACTATGGCACAACAAGCGATCAAGATGGAAGGTCAAACGTTGGATCTCATTCACTACCTAAAAAGGGAAGAAAACAAACAATTGAAACATTAACAAAATCATAAACATAAAATTCATTTTGTTAGCACAATGCGATGTTGACAAGAATATGCATTTTAAATTTGAAACCATTTCATTACCTTAAGCAATTTCAAACATTCAAAATCCATAATGCTTAGTTCACAAAGGATTCTCTTTGGAAATTCATTTTTTCTCAAATAAATCTTTTCAACATAAATAGTACTGCATAAATTGTCAACGTATCACAATTGTACCCATCACCTCAACTGAAATGTCAATAAGACATTGATTGCCAAGATGTGGCTATGTTGAATAATCTCAACGCAAGAAGCAAATATCATCAATTCCATATATGCATGACACATCTTCCAATGTCATATCACAAAGCAAGCAAAAGGCATCTTATACCAAACCTTAAAGCAAGTATAAGGCATCTTACACCAAATCACAAAGTGTAAGGTATTATGCATAGCGTACTAAAACATTTCACAAAGCATAATTCATAATCCATTTTCAAAATGTAGCCATTTATAAATCAAAGGGCAATATTAAATATGTTGGGATTTATGTCCTGAAACTCGTAGATTGTAAACATAATCCATTGACCGTTATTAATAAAGTGTTATTATTATGATAATTGTTATTAATTATGATATTAGTTTTGTCTTAATAAGCCAAATCCAATAAACTAACATCTTAAGTTGTTTAATGGGTCTTGAACAGTATGAAGAGACATACAGAAATCAATGTTCGAGATCAACTTAAAGGATCTATAGTATAGGGATAAGGTTGGGTACCTTATCCTGGTAACACTATGGA
>JBBPDI010000004.1:14930740-14945629 GCA_037974545.1 Cucumis variabilis
CACGCTTGATATTAACTCGCATTGAGTAAAAAAAATTCTTCCATTTTTATTCTTATTTCTTTATAACTTAAGAGCCTCTTGGAGTAGGGGCCGTTTGAGGGAAAGAAAGGAACAAGGGGGAAAAGAAAAATGGGAATTAAGTGGAGGAAATGATTATTATAATCCTTGTTTGGGAAAGGATTAAATGGGAGGAATATAGATGATTATTTATAATCATTGTTTAGGGGAAGAATTATGGGGATTACTATAATGCTTGTTTGGGAGAAGGATTTTGTGGGAAGGATTATGACCAACAAATTGTATTTTTTTTTTCATTTGTGTACTTTTTTTATTTGTACGTTAACCCCAATATGAGAAAAAATACATAATTACTTTTTTTTCGAAATGAAATTTTTGTTTTTTTTCGTGAACCCAATACAAAATGAAAAATGTGCCAATATGTTTTGCATTTGTGTAAATTGTTCGTACCGTAAAGCCTCTACAACCAAAAATTGTATTCAAATTAATTTTTCTAGCTAGGTTGTACCATATTCCAAGCCTTCACAAAAAAATTGTATTAATTTTTTTTTTTTGTTGATTTTGTATAAATATTTTTTTTTTACTTATAATGTACACCTAATACAATTTCAAAAGTAAAGTTTTTTTTTCCATTGGTACACTAGTTTTTTCTTTATTTTTTTAACATTAAATCCATTACACAAAATAAAGTGTATTACTTTTTTTTTTGTCTAAAATATGTTTATGAAATTTATACCGTAAATTCAATTCACACAGAAATTGTGTTATTCAATTTTTCATTTGACTTCAATTTATAGTTCAATTTGATCTGTAATTCTAATACATTAAAAAATATGCTCTCTTTTTTAAAATTTATGGCAGATATTTGTTTTTTCTACTGCAACCGATGAGAAAGAAAGTGAATTACATTTTTTTCAATGTGTAAGAAATGCTATAGAATGTTTTTCATAAACCAAATACAAATAAAAGTTGTATTAATTTTTTTTTTTTTTGCATTTGCCTAAATTTATTTATTTTGTTCGTACTTTTTTCTAAACGATGAAATATTGTATTAAAATAATATTTACACTTCATTTCTAGTGTAACCCCAACACATAGGAAATATGTATTAATTTTTAAGTTGATTTTGTATAAAAAAAAATTGGACCATACACACAATACACAATACAAACAAATTGTATTATGTTTTTTTTCATTTATGTAAAATATGTTTCTTCAAATTGTACCGTAAATAGAATACAAAAAGAAATTTGTATTTTAAGTTTGTATCATCAATCTTATGCAATAAAAAATTGTATCCTGTTGTTTTTATTTTTATTTTTTTCATTTTCAAGATTTTTTTTTCATTTATTAATTTTGTTTTTTTCATGAGAATGATAAGCAACAAACTATAGAGGAGGATTAATTCGTTTAACGCGTAGAGAATGAAGAAGAAGAGAGGAGGATTAATTCGTTTGAGAAATAGAAGAAACAAGAGGATTAATTTGGAGAGAAGAAGAAATAAATGAGGAAAGAGAAGAAGAAAGAGAAAGATTATGTTTGAAAATAGAAGAATTATATTGGGAAATGGAAGGATTAAGTGAGGAAAGTGGGTAATAAATGAGGAAAGAGAAGGAACAAGGGAGATTAAGTTTAATACTTTTCCTCCTCTTAATCTGTTCGCCAAACAAGGACTTCCTTTCCTTTCCTGTCGTTTCTCCAAACGACACCTAGGTTATGAAAATGAAGGATTATGATAATATTTATTTGAGGGGTTATGATAACATGTGTTAAGGACTATGAAAATTATTATTGTTGTTGTTTGGGAAAAGTTTTAAAAATAGCAAATTTTACAAAAAAATTGTACAACCTATAGCAAATTCTATCCGCGATAGTCATTAATATGTTATAGTAATAGAAAACTATCATTGATAGAATTCAAAATTTTGTTATAGCTTGTAAATGTTTTAATTTATTTTATAATTTTAAAAATGTCTCTTATTATTATATATTTTAATTTGTATTATTGTATTTTTTTAAAAAAAAATTGTATTCTTTATTATTATTTTTTTTGAATTCGTATTATTGTTTTTTTAAATTTCATATTCTAAATCAAATACACAATTATTCGTATATTTAACTTACCAAATTGTCATATTTTCGTAAAACAAATTCCATTAGTTTTCTTAAATACGATGTTCATTTTCAACATTTTAACGTAATCGTTTCGTGCCAATAAATTATTAATTTTTTTAATTTGTATTATAACTCTAATACACAAATTATATATATTTAATTTACCAAAATGTCATAGTTTTCTTTAAAAAAATTCTAGTAATTTATTCAAAGACGACGTCCATTTTCAACCTTTTTTAAAGTTGGGTCATTATGTGCGAATAAATTATACTTTTGTTTTCTTAATTGATATTCTAAATGCAACACACACATTGCGTATATTTAACAATTGATTTAAACCAATGACTAGCAACATAATTTCATTCAAACGAAATGATATACGAATAACAAAATAGTTTCTAGGAATTGAGTTATAAACTAAGGTCAATTACATAAACACAATGCAAGAGCAAGAGTTATTAATTTATTTTTAATTCAAGAGTAAAAAAAAGAAATAAAAAATTTTAATTTATATAATTGTACCAAATTAAAAGCAAGCTATGTCTTTTTAAATAAAAAAATTAAAATTAACAAAAACTCATAAATATAAAAATTATAAATGAGAAAAAAGGATTAAATAGTATTTAAACTTAAATAGATTAATTATAAACAATGAATGATTGACGAAGGATTATGATCTCTTTTCACCCTGTTCCTTTCCCTTCCCCACACAATGAAAAGGTTAAATAACCCTTCCCCCTATTTTCACCTCCTTTCCTCTTCCTTCCCCCAAACACCCCCTAATAATTATCATAATATTTCCTCCCATTATCATTTTCCTTTTCCAAATGGCCCCTTGCTTAATCTTCATAAATATAATAAAACATAAAAATTTACTATATAAAAATAAACAAAAAAAACCTATGAAATCGATCATTTTTTAAAAATATTTCAGGTTAGCCCTTATCGCTTTTGAATTTCACGTGGCTCTAATTTCTTCATTCTTCCGTTTCATCTTCTTTTTTCTCTTATTCTTCTGCAATTTTTCTTTTCGTTTACATCTTTTTTCTTCTCTTATTCTGCAATTTTTCGGTTATATTTTTTTTGAAACCATGATCTTTGTTTTCAATCAATCATAAATATTGTATTTTTTTCAAAGTATTATTTGGTTCAAGATCGTGTATCAAATATAAAAGATCTTAGTACATGATCTTAAACAAAAATAGTTGGGATATTGGTAAAGGATCGTGTACCAAATATAAAAGAATCTACAAGATTTTGTACCAAATGTAAATCTTCTATATTTACAAAATCGTTGGGATATTGGTGCATAATTGTGTACCAAATATAAAAAATCTTGGTACACGATCTTAAAAAAATGAGTTTCTTGAAAAATATTTTTCTGAAATTTTTTATTGGATTGAATGAAGAAAAAAATGTTTTTCAAGAAACTCATTTTTTTTAAACTCATTTTTCGTAAAATTTGTTTAAAATATGCTTAAAAAACTATCTTGATTGGCTTCCAAATACTTTAATTTTTTCTAAAATAAATGATTTTCTAAATTAAACACTTGAAAATGTAATCCAAACACACCATTAGTTTAACCAGATAGATTGTGGAGAGTTTGAAATCTTGAAGTTAAGAATAAGTTCTCCTTTATTCTTAATTCTTTCATCAATCTTTCCAAGTCAAATATGTTTAGCTATTTTCCGTTGCTTACCAATTAATTAAGTGGAGTTATTCTTATTATTCTTGGGGAGGTTCACATGAAATGAGAGGAAATTCTCCAATGTGATTGAGGTAATTTCCTTTTATCAATATTGATGAAACATATAAATTAAGTAACATTAATTAAAAAAATATATAAAAACAAACCATTATAAAAATATCGATACAAAACAATAAGCAAGTAATAAAAATTAGAAAAATTATTGTAAATAACAAAATTGTTAAAAATATTTACAAAATACGACCAATTTTAAGATTCTATTAATACTAGACGTTTCTATCAGCGTCTATTACTAATAAAATTTAAAATTTTGTTATATTTTATAAATATTTGATTATGACGTACTTCTAATTTGAAAATGTCCCTAAATTTTAAAATATTTATGAATAATTCTAAAAAAAAAGGTTTTTTAAAAAATATAACATACCAACAAAAAATTTATAGAACAATTTTGAAAACGAAAAAAGCCTACAATGGAAAATACAAAAAAAACTACAATGCATAATATATTTGGTAGTTTAGATTTGGGATCGTTTAGATTTGCCTATAAGATCATTTAGATTTAGCTACCTAAATTTAAACGATCATGTACCAATATCTCAACGATTTTTTAAAGAATTTTTGGTACATGATCGTTTAGATTTGAGTCAATTTTTTGGTACATGGTCATTTAAATTTGACTTGTGTACCAATATCCCAACTTTTTTTTTCAAAATTCTTTGTTACACGATCATTTAGATTTTGGACGATTTTTTTTCAAGATCTTTTATATTTGTTAGACCTAATATCCCAATGATTTTTTTTCAAAATCGTGTACCAATATCTTTTATATTTGGTACACGATCTTGAACCAAATAACACTTTGAAGAAAAAAATAATACAAGATTTATAATGAATTGAAAACAATTATCATAATTTCAAAAAAAAAATTCAGAAGAAGAGAAGAAAGATGATGGAAAGAAAAAGAAAAATTGTAGAAGAAGAGAAGAAATAGATGGAAAGGGCAAACCTGAAATATTTTAAAAAATGGTCAACTTCGTGGCCTTTTTTATTTTATTAGATGGACCGTAAATATTTTGGTGTTTTGTTATATTTATGAAAATTAACCTTACAAAAATCTAAATAAAAACAATTTTTTCTCCATAATTCCAAAAACAATTTTTTTAGAAATCGAAAATATTTACAAATTTATATATTAGGTATATATATGTGCAAGATTAAAAGAATGAAACTAATCTATAATTATAAAAGTTAAAAATTATAATTAAAAACATAGAATTGATAAAAAAAATCGAACCCCGGCAGAGAAGGTAAAAGTTAAATATTGAGCCTTAAAATTTTGCTGGATAAACGAGCATGTAGCGGAAGAGAATCGAGAGAGAACGTCACTCTAATTTCATCTCATTTAACATGAAATTAAAATTGAGAAGAAAATAGAAATCAAGAACAATTACTTGAACTTTGAAATTCTCCTTCGATTCTTGATCGTTTTTGTTGATTCCAAGCTGTAGACGATCACAAGAGTCTTTTTTACTATTCTTAATGTGATTGTGGGATCGAATTGGTGATCGATTTTTATGAGTTTTTTTTTACAGAAAATGAGAATATGAAAATTTTCCAAAAATTTCAAAATTCTCATCAAATTCTCCACAAAAATTTTTCCCACAATTGAGCAACATCCTCAGTATTTATAAATAAATTGTCACTTAATCAAGAGGTGGAAGAGGTTGAAAAAATCACACCCTTTCATGAAATCAAAATGGATTTTCAAATTTTGAATTTCTAAAAATTATTTTTTAAATTATTTTATTATTTAATATTAATTAATCTAATTTATTAATATAATATAATAATAATATTAAATCAAATTCTGATGAATCCAATTGAATTAATTCGAATTTCTATTCGAATTTTCCAATATTTAAATATCATTTGTTTCTAAAAAAACTCATTAATTAAAATAATTCAAACTATTTGAACTTTCAATCACTCTGTTCTAAATTTTATTACCATAATGAGCTAGTAGAGAAATGTGGTTGACCTATAGGTCATGGACTCTGACATTCGAGATTAACTAACTAAACTCTTTTAGACCAAGCTAATCGACATTCGTTAACAAACAAGTCATTTCACTAAAGTCTTGTAGTTGCACTTTTTTCATTGTAAATATATTTATATCCACTTGATATAACCATGATTAGTAGTTAACCCTTCATAGGTTGTTCGTAATCTCAATTGAGTCAATTTACCATTTTACACTTAAGATTACTTCTTCTTCCTTAAGTACCATTGATCCTCTAATGAATAACTAGTTTAAGATCCAACCTATAAACTGAATCTCTCTCAGGCCAATGAGAGGGTGGGGTCCTTTGTTCAAGACATGGATTTAGTGTATAAAGGGACAACCTACCCACTAACTCTAAAGTGGTCAGGAGTGAATTCCATTTTCACCCTATGTCCCCAGCTATCTTCATGTTCTTACCCCTGAAATGGGAGGCATATTAGGCCAACATTGATAAACTGTCCTCACCTATGTAGATCTAAGAATAATCATGTGCGAACAAGAGTTCATAGTTAACTAAAGATTAAGGTTAAGTTACCTAGGTTATCAAATTTAAAGAAATAGTCAATTTTAAAACGTTAATGGTGTTATGACGTAAAAGTGACTATTTATTGGTCTGATCTTATACAAACTCTTTATATAGGTTATTACTTATAGAAGTACAAGCTATTGTAGCCTCTTTTATAGAATATCGAGGCCAAAATATAGAAGAAGTATATCAAAATGCAAATTTTATGTTGAAAATGCATATGTATTTAGAAATATATCTCGCATAAGCTTTCATACCTATTTTACCGCATTTTTAATGCTTTAACACAAGTTTATATACAAAAAGATGAAGCTAGTGAATCTCAACAGAACTCGCAAAAAGACTCGACGAGAAGGCCATCTCAGGAGGCGAGAAGCAGTTCGTTAGAAGACAAAAGTGGTAGTTGGAGTGATGTGATCTGTTTACTGAGATTACTTTTGGTACACGCAATCCGAAGAATACTTTTCCGCTCAAAAGTGTCTATAAAAGCCTCATTCTACACCATTTAAAGAGGGGCCAAATATCTGAACGGACCGGCCAATCAGCCTGAAGCAGCCAAACCCTAGAGAAAGGTGGAAAGGTATAAACTTTTCACCATCTGCAAGGAACTTATCTTTTTCTCCGATCAGATTGTAAAGTGAGAGATTAGAGTCTGAGCAGGGAAGAATTCATCTTTCATTTTCTCCCTAACTTGTATTATTTTCCATCCTCTGTTTTTTCCATTTTTGTATTCATTGAGTAATATACACTGTTCATATTGTATAATGACCAAATGCCTACATTCTTTGATATATTACATGTTTTATCATTTTCAATCTATCACTTCTTTACTTTCCATCAGTCAATGTGTTGTTTGTATTTTTTATTTGTAGTAAATCTTTAATAAGAAGTTTTGCTTATTACTTATTGTGTTAGTCGAGCTACCTTCGTCACTTGGCCAGTGTATGTCGCCAATTGCCCGAAAGGGTAAGCAACAAGAACGTGGCTAACACATGCAAGAAAGAGTTTTCTCAACCTTGACGAGGTGACTTCCTTCATTTGTATCCCAAAAGGTGAACAAGTGTGGACATTAGGAACCGAGAGGTTACCGTCCATAAATGTGAAGCTCTATAAGTTTTATAAGTAGAATACGTCTAGACATATTGCGCTTAAACAAGATTAGTCATATGGATCACGATAGGTGACCATGTATGGCCTTCAATAACTTTGAGAAGAGCATGTCCTAATCAAACTCTAGTTAGGAGCAATATGTTGCATTAAGGCCTTCACATTACTTAATTATTTTAAAATGCATGGATTTCCTTCACTCATTATTGTATGCAAGTTAGTTCACACCTCCATCTTGCCATAATATAACCCTCTTTGCAGAAAACTTATAAGTGTAAATAAGTAGTTATAGTTTAACACTCTTTACATTTGTTTATTCATTCATAATGCCTGATTGAGAAAGTAAACTCTAGAACTAAGCTTTGATGTCAATTCTCTGTGTTCGACTCTGGATTCTAATGTGGCCTTATCGCCTACCACTTTTATCTTTTAATGAACATCTTCTTGCATTAGGATGTGGCCTTATCGCCTAGTTTTCGTGCAAGTTCCTCTGTGATTCATCAGCTTCTTCTCTTATTGATAGTCCTGCATTTAGACACTAAAACGAGGTAAAGTAGGCATATTGCTTATGTAAAGTTTATTTCTAAATATGCATTTACAACATAAGTTATGCATTTGGACACACTTATCATGCATTTTGGTCCCATTATTCTACCTAAAATGCCATAATAACTTGCATTTATACAAGTTATCATTAGGCTAAGCTTAACTCATTTGCTTGGCCAGCATTGGGCATTGGTCGTCAATTGGTCAAGAGAGTAAGTGGTAAGGACATCACTAAACACGCGCAGAAGAGAGTTCGAAAATAAACTCTATTATGACATTTTTCCTTCAATCATTTGTGTCTCGAAAGAAAGAACAAGTGTGGTGTTTAGCCACTAAGAGGTTGTTTGCCTTAAACAGAGAGTCGATATGATACTTATAAGTAAGGAAACCTAGATATATATCGCTCAATTTATCTTTGCCATTTGTGTCTCAAAGAAAGAACAAGTGTGGTGTTCAAGCGCGAAGATGTTGCTCATCTTAAATGGAAGATGGTTAAGTAATCTATATTGCATCAAGAACATATCACATGGCTTAGATCATCTAGAATATAGAAACATTCTTTCACCTTTCTACATAATCCTCTATATAAATAACTAGATTAACATAGTTTTATACCCATACTCTATAGAATTTATACTGCCTGGTAATAAAAGTAAACTTTATAACTAAGTTTGGATAGAAATTTTCTGTGTTCGACCCTAGCTTACGCAAGAAACCTCTCATTTCACTTACACTTGAGCAAGCTTGAGGAAACCTTGCATTAAATGTTGATCTTTATGCATTTAGCAACACATAGGTAGGACATGTATCTTTTATCGCATCATCCTAACCTAAACGCCAAGTAAGTTGCATCATTAGAACCCAACATGACATATTTACGAATAAATTTAAGAAATCAACCACTAGCATTGGCTCTGATGCATGCTCACTAACCTCCTTTGCTTAAAACTTATGCTCAACTCACCTTACCTTTCTTGACACTCGGCCCACCTCAAGCATTGCCCAGAACTGTTTTTCGTCCAGAACTTAAAATCAACTTTGAATATTTATAACTAAAACTCCATAACTCCAATGAGAAAACTTTATTCTGAAAGTATCTTAGAAATATCTTAACTTGTTTACCTTAAAATATCAGCTTAAAACTCCAAGGGATGCATCCTATAGCCTCTGAAAATTGAACATTGATCCAATTCACTAGAGAAATGACCTTTCTCTTTTTCTTCTGTCCAAATCCAATCTTCCTTGTCTCACTTTTGTCTGGCAGCCCTACTTTGAAAACTAGACTTAATTTATAAATTTTTGCAAGTATTTTGAAGCAAAACGCACAAGTGGTTTGTGAGCTCTTTTCATTTGAAGTGACCCTTATATAGAGCACCTTGCATACCAGCCCTTTGACACATCTTATTTGTCGTAAAAGGGAACTATGCATGTTGTGAGAATTTGTAAACCACTTAACTAACATGCCTAAATGCCTACAAGCTTCTCCAAGTCGTCCTACCTTGGTATGTGATAGCGTGTATAAATATCCGTCATTGTAGCTCCTTTTATTAGAATAATGAGGTCAAAAATGTACAAGAAGATTATCAGAATGCGTAACTTGTATTGTAAATACATAAGTATTTGGAAATACACTTTACATAAGTACTATGTATGTTTCATGCGATTTTAATGTTTAAACGCAGGATAATGAATAAAGAAAGAAACTAGTGAACCACAAGAAGTAGCATAAGGAATACAATCAAAAACTCATCTAAGGATTAACGTCTCTAGGCGAGGAACAAAGTTACAACGTGGGACACTAGAAGACAAGAGCGATAGTTGGAGATTATGTGACGTGCGACAGACACTTTTTGGACGGATGGCGTAGACAAATTTAGAAGATAGAAGTTTTCCCTCCAAAATGTGCCTATATAAAGCCATCTCCATCAATCTGAAGAAGGGGGCCTGAATGGGCCGAGTGCCTCAATAGGCCAAAGTCCTAGAGAAAGAAGCGGAAAGGAATAGCCTTTTTGCTGTCTGTAAATATTTCTTCTTCTTCTTTGATCTATTGTAAAAGCGAACTCTTGACTTTTCAGAAGGGAAGAATCCATACTTCCATTTCTCCCTAACTTGTTATGTTTTTTTTTCCAATCTCTTCTCTCCCCATTTTTGTATTTCTTTGTAATATAAGTTTTCATATTGTACAATATTCTAAGGTCTACATTCTTTACATATATTACATCTTTATACCTTTTCAATCTATCATCTCTTTACTGTTTATTTGTCAAAGTGTTATTAGTAGTTTAAGTCAGTGATAGTCTTTGATAAGAAGTATCACTTATAATCATCATCGCATTAGTTGAGCTATATTCATCGCTTGGCTAGTGTCAATCGCCAACTACCCGAGAGGACAAGCAACAAGGATAAGGCTAATTTATAAAAGAGGAGTTTGGCAACAAACCCCATCTCAACGAGATAATTTCTAACATTTGTGTCCCAAAAGGCAAACAAGTGTGGACATTAGACACTGAGATGTTGCTATTCTTAATCAGAAAGTTCTATAAGTGTGATAAGTGAATACTCCTAGATCTATCTTGCCTAATCAGATTTAGTCATGTAGATCCCGAAAGGAGACTATCTGTGGCGTTCAATGACTTTGAGAAGAGCACTTCTTAATCATAAGCTAATTGAGCAAGTTAAATCGCATCAGGACTCTCACATTGCTAAATCGCCTAATGGCACGTAGACCTTCCTTCACTCTTTCTCGCATACAAGTTAGTTCGCATGTAATTCCATCTCACATCCATTTACTGCCGTTTACAAATTCTCTAGGTGTAAATAAGTAGTTTTAATCCCAGTTCTGATTTTTTTATACCTTCATAATTAATTTTCATAATGCCCAAACTAATGAGTAATTTGCTAGAACTAACATTTATAACAATTCCTTGTGTTCGACCCTGGATCACCCAAGTAAACCTACTGTTCGCTTGCACTTGAGCAAGCTGTAGAAAAACTTATACTCAACGAGGACTTAGGAATTATGCGATGAAGAGGTATATTGTGAGCATTTCTCATGACTATGATCATGTCCTATGTCTCATCACCTACAATGAAAACATGCGATGAGTTACAATAAACGCATTATGCGTAATGACTTGACTCTGTGATGTATCACAATTGAATTAAACATAATCGAAACCATTAAATCCAAGTATGAAATTGTCAAACAACCAGTATGATAATCTTGTGTGAACAGAAGTTCATAGTTAGCTCAGGATTAAGATTAAGTTACCTAGGTCATCAATAATTGAAATAGTCAATTTTAAAAAGTAAACAACATTATAATATAAAAATGTCTATTTCATGATTCAGTCTTATGTAAACTGTTTACATAGGATGCCTCCATCTTCATGTCTCTACATGAACGATTCAAGATCACATAATTTGTACTAACTACAAAATGAGCCACATCCATAGTGTCTCCAAAATAAGGTGTCAATCTTATTCGTTTACTATAGACTATTTAGGCTATATACTTGAACTTGATTCACGTTTATGTCTCTACATAAATTTCAAGTTTACTCAAAATAATCTTAGGATCTTAATTTATTGGATTTAAGATTATAGTATTCAATTTCACTAATAATTTCTCGATAATGACTTTATTGAATATAATATGATTACTACCTACAAGTTTTAGAACATAAATTCCAACACGTTCTTCATCTTATGGCCAAAAGGCATACATTATCAATACAATGCATTTTTATCCACTGTCACTCTTCCATTTTCTTACTATTCATCTTATTGGTGTGTTTTAAGTAGTTTAAGTTTATGTTTTACACTTGATAAAGGTTTTTTGGTTATAAGTCTCATTGTTTTTAGTTGAGTTTCACTCAATTGCTTGGCCAGCGCTCGTCGCCAAATGCTCAAGATAGTAAGTAGCAAGGACATGACTAAATATGCGTATAAGGGAGTTTAGGAACCAATTCCATTATGACATTTTGACTACAATCATTTATGTCCTGAAAGGAGACCAAGTGTAGTGTTTAGGCATCGAGAGGTATCTCCCTTTAAATAGAGAGTCAATATGATATTTATAAGTAAGGAAGCCTAGATATACATCGCTTGATTTATCTTTACCATTTGTGTCTTGAAAGGAGAACAAGTGTGGTGTTTAGACGCCAAGAGGTTGCTCGCCTTGTATATAAGATGGTCAATAATCTATATCGCATCAATGACACACCGTATATATAACTTAGATTTCCTAGAATACTAAGACTTTCTTTCATCCCTCTTAACACAAGTTAGTTCATATTCCATACTCATCCCATTCCATTCCCCTCTATAGAATCATATGTGTAAATAAGTAGATTATTGTAGTTTTATACTTATGTTGTATAGAATTTACCTGGATAAGAAGTAGGCGTTATAACTACCTTTTGATAGAAGTTCTCCGTGTTCGACTCTAACTTAGAAAACCTCTCACTTCACTTACACTTGAACAAGTATGAGAAAAACTTATACTAAACGTTAATCATCCTGCATAAAGCAACACATATACAGGATATGCATCTTTTATTGCATAAGCCTAACCTAGACGCTTGTTATTAGTTGTATAATTAGAACCTAACATGATATATTTATTAATGAATTTAAGAAGACAAAACGAATTTCCATAAACAAACAAGCAACACCATGCACCTTAATCTTGATTCTAAAGAGATTTGAGGCCACCTTCTCCTTTTTCTCCTGGGCTTTCCTCGCAACCTTGTCAAAGTAAGTTTTCTGCAATAGGCATGGAGGATCCTTATCTGTTTTCGCCTTATTTCTTCAACTTCACCTTTCTTCGCCTATCTTCTTCATCACGTCTCTTAGACATTGATAGTCTTCTTCTTCCAGCCTTGCTTTCCTTTTATTTTCTTTTTGTTCATCCTTCTCCTTCTGTCTTGATTTTACCATGGCCAACCCTACGACCAAGTCTTCATCATCTAAATCTAAATCTCCAATCGGTGATGGCCACTTTGATGCACTTCCCTGCCCTTTCTCACTTTCTACTCCTCGCGACTTAACACATTTTGAGTTCATCGATCCTCCAAGGCTTTCTTTAGAGCCTTCATATGTAGAGATGTGAGTGGTTGAGCTCGTTCTGATACATGACCATCAAAACATACTTAATCTCTGTGTTTTTGGGAACGACTAGAGTGAGGTCAGATACCCCTTTTCGTTCTACAATTTGCAATAGATGAGAATGAATAATGATTCGAAAGATGAAAAGAGAATTTTTACTTGAATCTTGGCAGATACTTGCTCGAAATAATGGGGAGCTTCAATTAGCAAGTTAGGTAAAAAAGAACATGAGGGTTTTATGAGGGTTTTTATAAGGTTTAACTATGGTCAAAATCATTGCGTTTTCAAAAAATGATGTGATGTCTAACACGGTCATTTGGACTTCTAAGATGACTCATCATTTTCCTATTTTTGAATTTTGAAATAAAATATTATGAATCCCTTAAATCTTAAAAAGCCCATGGCCTTTTTCTACCCAATAAGCTTCTCGAGATGATTTTTGCGTGTCACATGTTATGATAATATTTCTAGCTCGCCCAGTGGTCTTATCACGTACACACTCTATTTTCTTTTTGCCTAACTTGTGCACAAAGACATTTCCCCAATTTGATCAAAAATATCTAATTTAAAAAGTAATAAAGAAAGCAATAAAAGCCAATTAAAAGAAAGCGGTAAAATAAAGCAATAAATACAAAAATAATGCATTTTGCCAAATGGTTAAAGAAAACAATATGTTACAAAAAGCATCCATGCGTTCAAATTTCTGAAATGGATGTGTGGAGCTTTGTTACGCAAATGCTTCTCGTAGCCATAATAAACGTGTTGTTTCTTTCATAATGCCTTGATCATATTAATTGTACAGCATCATGCAATTTGAATCTTTACTTATGCATCCATTCTTTGTAATGTTCTCCATAGAGGATTTTGATGCGCTTCTCTTTTGCTGAGATGATCGTTTGGTCAACTCCTCACATAGCCAGTGATCACTAGGTGTCTCATTATGTCTATTGAGCAGACCCTTTTGATGACACCTTAATGAATATCTTCCACAGAAGAGGATGAAAAATTCTTTACTTCACGTGTTTGAGGGGCATTTATTGTATTGCCTTAATCACATGTGTCGCAGTTCCTCATGCTCTCATCAAAAGATGCACTCAATTTCTGGGTCAAGTCTATACTTTCAGACAACTTCAGTGCTTACAAACTCATACATGCATTCTTCGATTAAACACGTGATTTAGCACAAATTGAGTGTTTGCCTGAAATCAAAGTAAAACATTGTATCTAATTTGATAAATAAATTCCTCGGCAATTATGCAAAAAACTTGCTTTGTTGATTTGTTTTATGTTATGCTCTGTGCAGATCACATGTGACATGGATCGTGTGAATTGGTTCCGTGACTCTCATTCGCTTCATTATAATTTCACTAAATTCTGATTTAAAGTTCTATTTTTGCGACTTGCAACGCGAGGAGACAAGGTCATTGCGATAAAAGGTGCTAACTTTGCCTTTAGGCGAGAATCATGCTATAAAAGATAAACATACTCCTCATGTGATACTACTTCTTTTAAGTCTGTGTTGAGTACAAGTTTTCCTTTTGCTTGCCTAAGTGTAAGCGAAGCAGAAGGTTTCATGGATAAGGCAAGGTTAGACACATGAAATTTTTATCAAACTTAGTTATAATGCATACTTTTAATTTCAAACGGTATAGATTTATACAGTATAAATGTAAATGTATTCTCTCTATTTTTTA
>JBBPDI010000004.1:14975530-15012074 GCA_037974545.1 Cucumis variabilis
ACCATTTAAAAATTGATTTTAAATTCTTGTAAATTCTTCTAAAATCGTGTTATTTGATTGATATCCCTAAAATAATGACAAACATAAATTTAACATTTTTAGATTATTTATATTCCAAAATATTTATAAAAATTTTGAATTTAAATTTTTATATTTAAATACCTCCAAAATATGTATTGCTAATAACAAATTGAATTTAAAATTTCATCTTCACTTAAAATCGTGTATTTTGTAGATAATATTCAAATTTGGTAAATCTTAACTAAATATGTTATTTTCTACGATTTATTAAATAATGCATGATATAGTTTTAACAACAATTTGAATTTAAATTTTAGATCATTCCCTAAAATTATGTCAAATATAAATACAAGAATTTCACTTTTTTATATTTTCAGCCGATTTTACTTGTATAGAGAAAAATTCTTATCCAATAGATACAGTGTAACTTGTGTAGGTTAAAATGATGGAATATAACCCAGAATCACGAATACAGTGTATTTGCAAATCATTAAGTTGTATAAAAATATTAAATAAATATTTATTTTCGGAATGAATTTGATTGAATCAACATCCCCTAGATTTAAGCCTGTAATTTATTCTAGATTTTCGTGTTTGTAGGTTTCAAATCAAGTAATTAACAATTTATTTAGTTGTGTTTGTTAAAATTAAAATTGTATCTTACCCTATAATTATGATGCATTTAATGTATATATGATTGTTTTAAGAAAATTTTGATCTTCCCCTATAATCGTGATACTTGATTGATTTCCTAAAATGATGTCGAACATAATTTCAAAATTTTAGGATCATCTTGTTAATATCCTTTATCTATTTTTCATAATTTTTATTTAAAAATAGATTTTAAATCTTGATTTGAAGCCGTCAAAATATTAAAATTGATTTAAAAATTAATAAAAATAGTTATTGTTAGTAATAATTTGAATTTAAAATTTTATCATCCTTAAAATCGTGTTAAGATTATCTTTATATCTCCAAAATAATAGCAAACGTAAATTTAATATTTTTGAATTATTTATATTCCAAAATATTTATAAAAAATGAATATTTTATTTTAGGAAGAAATTAATTGAGAACAAAAGATTTGTTTTATTTAAATTGGAAAAAAAAAGGAAAAGGAAGATATTTAAGGGAAAATAATAATATAATAATATTAGTATTACTATTCATCATCTTCTTCACTCTCACCAAACCTAGCCGCCGGCGACACCTTCATCTCCGTTCGAGTGTTTTTCGTCCAGTCGAGATCTCCACCTTTGTAGCCATCCCCTCCATCTTGTTGATCGAGAACTAAGCCGCAAGGAAACGTCTCCTCTGCTGCACACCGCTAGTCACATGTTTACTTCATCCGAAGCCAAGCACTTTTGTGCAGCTTGTTTCTTCGCACATTGCACGTCCAGCCATGTCAATCTCCTTCATTTGCATTCGTTCATCAATTATGCCAAAATTTCCAGCCACTGTCAGTCGTTAAAATAATATTAATTTTTAGATCGTTTGGAAAAGACCAAAGAGGATAGAAGACGAAAAGGGAGAATACAAGGTATGTGGCTGATATTTGATATCGAATACAATGTAATTGGATGTAATTACACTGTATCTGTCTTAAAAATCAAGTGGATTAAAGAAGCTCACAATTGCGCGAAACAAAAAAGAATCTATAATCGGTTTGATGAAGAAGATGGTTGTAATCAGTTTGATGAAGAAGATGGTCGACAAGAAGAAAATCTTTTGATTTGCATTGAATTTATGAAGACTTTGAAAGTTTCGAGGAGGACGAAGCTTGAAGCTCCATATCTTTTCTGCAACTGATCGAAGATTTTGAAGATTTGGTGGAATCTACGAAAGTGGAAGATAGTGAAGCTGGATTCTTTTCGACTTTGAATACTGCACAATTTCAACAAGCATGTGTTATTTAATTACAGTGTATTTGGATTTTAGGTGAACAATTGCATTTAGGATTGTTTTTTAATTGGGTAAGAGCATTTGAGACATTGTTCCATTTATTTATTTTTAAGATTTTTCAGTTTTGCTATTCTAACAATTTAAAAATAAATTTGCTATTTTTCCAAAATAAACCTCTTAATTTGCCATTCTTCTTGTCAGCCCTAATTTTAATACGTTAATTTATGGGCCGGCCCAAGTACAACCATGTTTGATCCAAAGAGCCATGCCCAAGGTTGGGCCATGAGCTCCGCTATTTGAAGGTTGGGTCAAATCGATCTAAGCCCAAATTAAACGATGCCTTAGGCCTTTATGTTTGGGTCTAATTGAGCTTGAGGCTCCACTTTTTAAGGTCTGGTTAGTTTAGGTGGCCCAATGATAATGGTGACAAAGATGTATTTAGTTTTTTTTGCACAGTTTTGCATATAGAGAGGGGATTGAGTTTTTGTCACCATTCATTTTGAATACAAAATTAAAATCATTTATCATTTTCCACTTAGTCATTAAGTATGTTTTTTTGGAAAAAGTATGTCACAGGTAATTAAGCATCCTCAATAGATGAGTATCCCTTAACTCTTCCATCATCACCACTTTAGAGTATATTCAATAAGAGTAAAGAAATACAAGATGATATCAAAAAAGGGTTAAAGAGAGAAGCCATATAGGATATAGCAAAAGCAATTAAGCAATTAAATGAAAGCATTAATTTTCAGAGCTATAAGGGATGAGTTGTAGTTGAAGAAGAGAAGGTGTCTATTAGACCTAACATCCAAAATGAGTTTACAAATGCCCTCTCAAGTGTTGATAGTGCTGGTTGGTTTGTTGTTGAAGCCAAATGGACCACAGTAAAAGCCACAGAGGGGTTGAAGATATGATGATCTCCTTTCTACTTGTTTGTTTGAGAGAGCAAATGTCATGACAAAGGGAATTCAAGTTGTGGTTGCTGTTTTGCCAAACCAGTCTGGGCATAAATCTTACCTCATAGAGCTTCCGTGGTGGGACACGAAAGAAACAAATGTTCCATATCCTCGTTGTGCGCATTGCAAAGAGAACACCAATTGGGATTGAGGTAAGAGTTGGGGAGCTTTTTCTGGAGAGTATTCATAGTGTGGATGCATCCATATGGATCAAGATCCAAATATGTTGATATTTTCAAATATATAGCATATTTGCAACAATATTTGCAAATATTTGCAATATAGATTATATTTTAATTGACGCATAACTATGTTGATATTCTCAAATATATATAGAATATTTGCAATATGTAACACTTCAAAATTCTTTAAAGGAAAAAAAAAAACACATTCTTGGTTCTTCTTTTCCTTCATTTTGTAACAAACACATTATGTTATATTTTTTCAAGAACTTCACAAAAAGTAACAAAATATGCCTATAAAGCTATATGCTCGTGGAAGATCGACTTCTTTTTATTGATAATATTTTTCTCTATTAACATTCTCTCTACTCCCTATCATTGAAAAAAAGGACTTTCTTTTCATTGTTCTTTTCTAAGGAAATCTCCTAGTGCTCGTTGAGGGAGGAAAAAGGAAAGTGTGTTGGCTTCTTGTTTGCTTAAGTTGCTGAGCCTCAGCTGCTGTAATTTGAAATGATTGTTCTAAGAGTTGAATTGGTAAGGCTCTAAAGAAGGATGTGTAGCCAGCCACAGGGCTCTTCATTGGCTGATTTGAGGTCTTGAAAGTGATCCATTCAAACCCTTGTGGACCTGCTCTTGCAAAAGAAGGGTAAAATTGAGGAATTACAAACATGCTTCCTCTTGAAACTTTCTCCTTAAACACTTGGTTTCCATAGTCATTGGCTATTTCAATTTCTGCATCTCCTTCTATCACATATGCTAATCTGTGATCTGTCATTGACCAATGAAGGTTGTATTGGACGTTCTGAAAGGCCACAATAGTAGTGAATATAACATGTTAATCAATAGTATACCCAAGTTTAATATTTGTTCGATGATCTGCATTCAAATGAGAGTTCACAATCTGTATACAATACATGGGTTACTTCCATCTTCTTTCAAAGATCAATTGGTTTAGAGATGACACTTTATGTTTGTCTAATATGATTTCAGAGTCCATGAAACTCAAATGGTATTTGGTAAACTAAAAGAAGAAAAATCAACTTTGAGATTTGACCTAATAATAGTGAACAAAAAAGACAGCATCCTTCAAGAGCATGTACTTAGTGCTAACATATTAATACATGTGTGAGAAACAATCATAAATAGTTCAACCATGCATTGCTGAATAACTTTTTACTCTTTGAAAGAAGACTAGTATTACAAAAAAAAAAAAAAAAAAAAAGTTGCACATATAGATGATTAAAGAATTTTGCTGTTATAGAATGATTTGAAAGATTTTGCAAAAGTAATAAAATTTGGACTCGATGTGCTAAGAATTTATGAGTGATACATCATATCATTAATAAAAATGATCTATTGACCACATGAGCTATCACTAATAAAAGTCTATAAAAAAGAGAGTGTATCACTAATAAAATTTGGAGAGTGTATCACTAATAAAATTTGTTATATTTGTAATTGTTTTAAAAGTTTGTGATATATACTTAACTATTATTTTAAAAGTGGTAAAAGAAAAACAAAAAAGGGTAAACTTTTACATTTGGTTAAAAAATATTCTTAAAAGACCTAAAATGACTGGCGACCTAGAAATGGGTGACGATTCAATTTTTTTATTTTAAGTAATGTGAGAATTTTAAATGATTTCTATTGTAGAAAGTAATAGTTTTAAATCAGTATGTCTTACCGGGAAAAGATGTCCTTTCTCAGCACTCATGCCCATGAATCTTAGAATAGGAAGCTTGAGTTGATTCAAAATGTTAACTCTACCAACTTCTCTAGAGTATGCATCTGCTTCTCTTTGTGTGTTCATGTTGTGTTGAACTCTAGCAGTGCAAATAGTTTCTTCCAGTCCATTTGAGTCATCTTCCCTTCTTGAAAATGGCAACGTGCTCAATTCTTCCTCCTCCTCCTCTGGCGTCATGAACGACATTTCTTCGTCACACTTCACGATCAAACCACCGCTCCTTTCTTCTTGCATCTTCCTTGCCAAGTCTGAGGAAATGTTGTATGCCTCTTCAAGAAACTCCTTATTGAACCCATTGAAGATGTTCGCAAAATCATCTGATTTTGATACTCTTTTTGCTTCTCTTGGAACTCCACCAGCCAAGTAGGAGGACTGCAAAAGCAAATAACACCTGATCGATCTCTTGCTTTGATACTATGGAGATAAGATTTTTAATGGAGAATATTGAAATACCCTAACACGGAGGTCGAGTTGGTTGTCGTCGTTGTTGAGATCCATGAAGGCAACGACTACAAGGTCTTGGCCACAGTCGTAGCACCATTGGACAGTGCCAGCGGGGATGACGATCATGTCACCTCGACGGACCCTGCGCACCTTTTGGTGTTTGTCTTCCTCTTTGTCCACGCGTAGACGCCTCGATGACCTTGAAAGTTGTGCTGATTGTGCCTCATATGTCTCTACATTACACCCTGGGAAGTTGAGGCCCAAAAAACCTTCACCTGTTCCATATTTGTATACAATTGTTTATAATATGCTGATAAGAAATTAATTAATTATTTAAGCTAGTTAACGATACACCAACATAATGAATTATATTCCCAAACGTGGGGACGTTTTTTATTTTGAGTGGATATGGTAAGAAATCGACAATCAAATAAACACATTAAACATAAAAAAAAAAGTGAAGAACTCAACACATATACCTAGTTCATTAACATAGTTTGTTAACTAAATTCACTGACACAGGAGAAAGAGGAATTTATAAAACTACATGCTGAGAGTTTATGTAGCACATTTCTTCGAATCAATAGGGTCAAAATCACAAATAACATGAATAATATAATTTTAAATTCTTGGCTCACTAATTAGTGAGGCAGCAAGTGATTCTATGTTTATCAAGACGTGAGATAATAGATTCAAGTCATTTAACAAATCATATGCAACCAATATATATATATATGTTGAAATTTATTTCAATCAAATCAAATTAAAGCTTAAAATAATGTGTTTTGAGGGTGATTACTATTAAATGTTTGATACCTTGCTCAATGTAAGCAAGCATTGGGGAGCTATGGAACTTAGGCAAAGAGAGAGAGTTGGGCCTTATGATGTTTCTAAAGGCAGCAACTCCAGCACACTGAAACTCTTCATTAGCTTCATCCCAAACCTCAGTGATGCCTCCTTCCGACTCTATACGACGCGATGGTGGCCTCGCTTGAATCCTGTCCAGCCTGCATTGCTGAGCTTCTTCCCTGAACCAGTGCCTCTCCGGTGCGTGATGAGTGCTCACCACCGACTCACATGCAAACAATCACAGCAAAATCCCCAGTACAACTTTGGTAGCCATAGTTAGAAACAACCTCCCTTATTAAAGTTGAATTGAAAAGCACTTAATATATAGGGTGAAACAAAAGAAAATTTTTCTCAAAATGGAATAGTCTTGGGTTGTGGTGTTTGCATGGAATTGGACTAATGTATACACCCACCATTTGTCTTTATTTTTCTATAACTTTTGTGTGCACCCACCAGTTGGCTTTGTCCTTCTTTTCTTGGCTTTCGTTGAAGTTCTTTATGGTAATTGAAAAAATATATTTTCTCTCTCTTTAGTTCACCTAATTTAATTGATTTGGGTTTTGATAATGTCAGACTTATAAGCTAATGTTCAGAAGTTTGGAGGTTTATGTTAAATCCAATCTGTCGTTAATATATTAATTGTTTAGGGGTGTATTACCAAACTATAAACCGAATCAAAGCGTAAAATATTCCATTTCTAAAATTTAGTTGGCTCAATTCCATTTATAGGGACAATTTTGAAAATTTTAGGTTGGTGTAGTTTAGCTCTTTTTTTTTTTAATTTATTTTTAAATTTTGGTTTGGTTTTGGTTTCCTCTCAAACAAAACCAAACCAAACCGAACGTAGCGGTGGATATTTTGATACTATAGCCAAAAACATATATCATATTAGCAAATGGGTTAGAAGTTTTCATACATCACTTTTAAGATGTTGTTTTCCTCTAAAAAATAAATCTATGCCAGTCGCATGGAAAACAAGTGTGAATAAATATTATGAAATGATAACTTATAGATAATCACAAATTGTCACGTTAATTTTCAAAGAAATGATAAAATTACAGATTATCAAATTTAAAACTAATTAAAAATCATCATGCCTTCCAAATTAAAATTAAAGACAAAATTGTGAAGTATGTGTTGTGGTGGTGACTCTTGGATTGAATTAGCTTATTTAATCACATTTGGTATTCATATTTGAGTAAAAAATAAGGATAGTTACAAATATAACAAATAAATTAAAAATCATTAAGTATATAACAACATTTTAAAAAAATTACAAATATACTAAAATCTGTCAAAAGAAGGATATGATTGAAATATATGGCTAACAGACTATGTAGCAAATATTGATCTACCACGGTTAAACCATAAGAGTCTAACAACCATAAAAATTTATCACTAATAGAATTTGCTATAAAAATAAAACATTTATACGAAATTCATTTTATTTATTTATCATAAATATATCAAATTTGAATTGTTAATTATGTAATATTGTCCTTTTTATTTAGTTTATTTGATTGCATTTATTATTGATTGTCCTAACTAATTAATTATGGTATACATATGACATACAATTATTATGATTATTAGTTGAATTTAATTAACAAGTATATCTCTAATCTCTCCACTCTCTACTCTTCAATTCTTTACAACGTCCATTTCTTCTGCTGTCAAACTCATTTTTCTCTTGTCTTTCATCTCATTCATTTTTTATGTGACTTTTAATTTTTTCATGCTATATATTTTACCAAATTTTCATTCTATATATGTTGTTTTGAAATCATTATTATTTTGGATTTTTAGGTTTTTCAATTGATTAATTTTCTATTACATTTGTAAATAAAATTTTCGTTGATTTTGAGATGAATATATTTTTGACAATGTACAATGATTATATTACATCCAGTTATCAAAGTTATTTATATATTTAAAGTTCATTGAATAATTTTACACTATATATAAAGTTGGAATGATTACATGTTTGTTCGTTATATGCCAGGGGTTATTATGGAAGTATATATATTATTGTTATATATATATATATATATATATATATATTCTTATTAGGTATGACCAACGTTCCAGTATAAATTATTATGGTTTTTTCAATGACTCGAACTATATTAGTTACAGTGTATAAGATATTTGCATCCATGAATAGATGTCGTTTCAAGAGTTACATAGTAATTCATAAAAAAAATATGTTTTCTAAATCAACCATGTACATTGTTCATAATTTTCGTTGATTTGCAGTTGAATATATTATATTCATGGGACAATATTATTCTTATATTTAAAGTTTTGTTTTTAAACTAACACATTATATTTTTCATATTATTTGTTGAAGTCAATCTAAAACTACACATTCAATATACGTTAGCATATACGAAAAACTCGATATATATATAGTATGTGAAACAAATATATTACAGTCATTAAAAATTAATTTTATTACATGATATATTATTGGATCAGGTTAATTGAGTCTTCAAGATATACTAGGTTTTATATAGAACATGTGTATATATGGGAAAGTAC
The DNA here is from genome assembly GCA_037974545.1 of Cucumis variabilis. Classification (NCBI taxonomy): domain Eukaryota; kingdom Viridiplantae; phylum Streptophyta; class Magnoliopsida; order Cucurbitales; family Cucurbitaceae; genus Cucumis; species Cucumis variabilis. The sequence continues at coordinate 14,984,170 of JBBPDI010000004.1, forward strand.
TTAAAATATATATCTTACTATTATGTGACTTACTAAAAATCTATAATTGTTAAAATTATATGTAACGATCCAACTTTTCAGACTAAGCTGAGATAATTACATTAACACAAAGAAATTTCGTTTAAACACAAAAGTTTGTAAAATCTGTTTAAAAACAAATAGACATCAAAGAAACCTTATCCGGACCCTATTTGAAATAAAATAAAAGTTCAAAAGTATCGTTTATAAAGTCACCAAGAAACAAACAGTTATTCTAAACATGAAACTCATTTCAATCATCAATACCTAAGAGAAATGGTACAACATTAAAACTTTAAACATAAGTGTTTCTAAAATATTCAGGTATGACGTTTACGAGTTCTTGTCCCTTGCCGGTCTACCTCTCGTATTGCCTTTGCCTAAAAAAGATAAACATAAAAGAGTGAGTATAAAATTATACCAAGTAAGAGATCCACTACTGGTCCCATTAGGGATAAAAATGGTTAACTTCCTATTCGGAAGTACCCTGCATAATTACAATCTTGTGATCCTATAGGATGCACATAATTAGTCTAGTGATCCTGAAGGATGTACATATCAGTTTAGTGACCCCGAAGGATACACATATTAGTCTAGAGATCCCGAAGGATGCATAATATGTGGTGATCCTGTAGGACACTGTGCCTACACGATACATGATAATGTGTATAAATACCCATTATTATAACCTCTTTTATTAGAATAATGGGATCAAAATGCATAAGAAGATGATCAAAGTGTGTGACTTACGTTGTAAATACATAAGTATTTAGAAATACATATTACATAAGTAGTATGTCTGTTTTACACAATTTTCATATTTAAACGCAGGATAAGTAGACAATAAGAAAGGAGCAAATCACTGAAGATATATTGCGCACAAACAACGCAATGGGAACTTGCTTGATGAATAACATCTCCAAGTCAGGAACCACGGTCATCACGCAAGGAAGGCTCACTAGAAGAAAAAAATAGTAGCTGGAGTGATGTGACTTCATAAGACCAAAATCTACGGTGACAATCTCAAAAGAATAGAAGTTTTCCATCTGTAGCTGCCTATAAAAGTACATCATCTTTACAAAGAAAAGGCGGGCCTACATGGGCCAATTAGGGGTTTGAATAGACTGTGAGTAAGAGAGAGTTTAAATGAACTGCAATTGTTAAGAGTTTATTCTTCTTCTTCTTCTACTACTACGGTCACGTTGTAAAAGAGAGCTCAAAGTTGGAGTAGAAAAGAAGGTCATTCCCTTTTGCTTCCTAACTTGTAGTATTGTTTCATTGTTCCGTATTCCATTTTTGTATTCTTTGTAATATGTACTGTGCATATCGTAAGTGGTCTAGAACCTACATTCTTTGTACATATTACATACTTATGCAACTTTCAATCCAACATTCCTTTACTTTCCACCCGTCAATGTGTTGTTGTAGCTTAGGTAGATGATAAGTTCTTGATAAGAAGAGTTAGTTATAAGTCTTATTGCGTTAGTTGAGCTATTTTCATCGCTTGGCCAATGTAAGTTGTCAACAACCCGAGAGGGAAAGTAGCTAGAACCTAACTAACGCACGCTATAAGGATTTTGTCCTCCTTTGCGAGGTCATTTCCACATTTGTATCCCAAAAGAAGAACACTTGTGGATAGTGGACACCGAAAGGTTGCAGTCCTTAATCTGGAAATCCTATACAATTTATAAAGCAATCCCTTATAGATATAACTCAACACTTTGTACTTCATCATATGGATCTCTAAAAAGAGACGATGTGTGGTTTACAATGACTTCGAGAGAAGAAAACCTTAATCATAAGTATAGTCTAGTGAGTTTCATCGCATCAAGATTATCTTATTACTTATTTGCATGATAACATGTAGGCCTTCCTTCCTTCATTTCTCTAACACAAGTTAGTTTGCATCACCACACCACTTCCTTATTCCTTTACAGACTCTCTCTACTTAGTTTAGTTATTGAGCTTAGCTTAAAAATTCCTATATTTGTTATTATTTAATTCTTTCATATCGCCTAAATGAGAAGTAATATCTAGGACTAATATCTTGAATTAATTCCATGTGTTCAACTCTAGATCACCCATGTAAATATGCTTTTATACTTGCACTTGGACTAACAGTAGGAAAACTTGTACTCAATGAAGACTTAACTATTACGCGATGAAGAGGGATATAGTGAGCATTTCGCATGCCATGATCATACTCCATGATTTATCGCATAAAAATAATCACATAATGCAGAGTGGCAAGGAGAGCATCTGAAGCGCAATGAACCTTCCTCGTGATGCACTGTGAGTTTATTACACACATACAAAAGTCTAAGTCACAAGACGACCATGTTTTTGGAATCGTTGTCTGGGAATCGTTGTCTGGTGAATCATGCGATTAGATAAAAATCGTGCAAAGAGATTCAAGGTACCAAAGTAATTTGTGATTGCTTAAACCAACCTCAAGATCAATGTATATCTTTTGGACGATAACAAAGAGAAATCTCAATGGATGCGGTTGCTTGTGATTGAAAATGAGAACCTCTATGAAGTTGTCAATGAAAGTGTCCTCACGTCAAGCTAATGGAACCCATGTTTCATCTAGCTACGTGATAAGGACCAAGAAAGATCATCTGAACATTGCAATGAATGAATAAGAGCAAAGACTTATTGCAATGAGCAATCATGAGGTAGAGAGTCATGATGTGAATGATCTATGGAATTCAACAATGATGCTGCCAGGAAAGCTATGCAGAGTAGAAGCAATGATACCATATTTCTTCTTTACTGAAGAATCTGAACGTTGATCCAATACGTCACTAAGTCAGGTCATCACACATAATGTGCTCACCGTAACTCTTTGTATAGCATATTTTGATTTTAGGCGATGAGTCATGGGTCATGATCATAGCATGTGAAACGCTCACTATGTACCTCTTGATCGCGTAATACTTAAGTCCTCGTTGAGTACAAGTTTTTCTATTGCTTGCCCAAATGCAAGTAAAACAGTAGGTTTTCCTGGATGATCCAGGGTTGAACACTAGGAATTGATAATAGTCATTAGTTATAGGGAATTATTCATAATTAATTAGGTAGTATGAGAATTAACTATAAATGTATAAAAGAATCAGAACTATGATTAAAACTACTTATGTACGCCTAAAGAATCTGTAAGGGGGTAAATGGATGCGAAATAGAATTATATGCTAACTAACTTGTATGCGAGAAAGAGTGAAGGAAGGTCTACACAATCTTAGGCGATTAAGCAATGCAAGAACTAGCTTTGATGCGATTTAACTTACTCAACCAGCTTATGATTAAGTCGTACTCCTCTCAGAGTATTAAACGCCACACATATTCTCCTTTCGGGATCCACATGACTAAGTCTAATTAGGTAAGATATATCTAGGAACATTCACTTATAACACTTATAGAACTTTGTGATTAATAACAGTAACCCCTCGATGCCTAATGTCCATACTTGTTCGACTTTTGGAATACAAATGTTGGAAGTTATCTCGCTAAGATAGAGTTTGTTGTCAAATTCCTCCTTGGGCTCATTAGCTTTATTCTTGCTACTTGCCTTTTTGGGTAGTTGGAGATTGACACTGGCCGAGCGATGAATATAGCTCAACTAATGCGATAAGAATTATAAGCCATACTCCTTATCAAGAACTTATAACAAACCTAACTACTAACAACACATTGACAAGTGAGAAGTTAAGAAATGATGGATTGAAAAGGTATAAAGATATAATATATATAAAGAATGTAGGCCTTAGGCCATTTTACAATATGAACAACTTGTATTACAATGAAGTGCAAAAATGGAAAGAGAAGAAAGTGGAAAAATATTACAAGTTAGGGGACAATGGAAGTATGAATTCCTCCCTTCTCAGGAGCCAAGCTTTTTCTTTTACCACTGATCAAAGAAGAAGAAGAAAATATTTACAGACGGCCAAAAGGAGGCTATTCCTTTCGGCCTCTCTCTCTAGGATCTTTGGTCTAGTCGGGCCTTTTGCGCTCATTCAAGCATCCCCCTTTGTAGGTTAATGGAGATGGCTTTATATAGGTAACATTTGGAAGGAAAACTTCTATCTTTTGAACTTGTCAGCAACGTAAGTGGAAAAGTGTTGCACACATCACATCATATCCAACTACCACTCTTGTTTTCTAGTGACCCTTCCTTGCGTGATAACTTTGCTCATCACCTTGAGACGTTAATCGCTAGATGAGCTTCTGGTTGTTGTCCTTGTGCGAAATGTTTTTTGCGGTTCACTAGTTTCTTTCTTTATTCAATATCCTGCATTTAGACATTAAAATCGCGTGAAACAAACATAATACTTATGTAAAGTATATTTGTAAGTACTTATGCATTTACAACACAAGTTACGCATTCCGATCATCTTCTTGTGCATTTTGATCTCATTATTCTAATAAAAGGAGCTATTATATCAGATATTTATACACATTATCACCTGCATAAGCCAAGTAGAGGTCTGAACAGACCATGAAAGAGAGTCAAGATGAACCATGAGTGTAAAGAGTTAAGTTTTCCTCTTCTTCCATAGTCTTGCTGTGAGTGAGACCTTGAAGCTTGGGTAGAGAAGAAGGTCATTTCATTCTGTCCCCTAACTTGTAATATTGTTTCATTGTTCTGTCTTTCATTTTTGTATTCTTTGTCATATGAACTGTATATATCGTACGTGGCCTACGACCTACATTCTTTATATATATTACATACTTATACCCCTTTCTATCTAATATTCCCTTAATTTCCACTAGTGGTGTTGTTCATAGCTTAGGTAAATGATAAGTTCTTGATAAGAAGAGTTACTTATAAGTCTTATTGCGTTAGTTGAGCTATTCTCATCCTTAGCCAGCATAAGTCGCCAACTACCCGAGAGGAAAAGTAGCTAGGACCTAAGTAACGCATGCAAGGAGGAATTTTGTCCTTCCTTGCGAGGTCATTTTTAACATTTGTATCGTAAAAGGAGAACAATTGTGGATAGTGGGCATCAAGAGGTAGCAGTCCTTAATCATAGGATCCCATATGATTTATAAAGCAAATTCTTCTAGATATAATTCTTCACATCGTGCTTGGTTATATGGATCTCTGAAAAGCAAGTTTTAATCATAAGAATAGTTTAGTGAGTTACATCGCATCAAGATTATCTTATTACTTATTTACATGATAACATGTGGGCATTCCTTCCTGCATATCTCTAACACAAGTTAGTTCACATAACCACACTACCTCCTTATCCCTTATTTACAGACTCTCTTGTTTAATTTAGTTATTGAGCTTAGCTAAGCAATTCCCTCATTTGTTATTCTTTAATTCTTTCATATCTTCTAAATGAGAAGTAATATCTAGAATCGATTCCCTGTGTTCGGTCCTGGATCATCCAGGTAAACCTGTTGTTGTGCTTGCACTTGGGCTAACAGCAGAAAAACTTATACTCAATGAAGATTTCGCTATTACATGATAAAGAGGGATATAGTGAACATTTCACATGCCATGATTAAGCCCTATGATTTATCGCACAGAATTAATTGCATAGTGTAGAGCGGAAAGGAGAACATCTTTAAGATGCATTGTGATTGTATTACACATGCAAAAGTCCCAACCACATAAACAACAAGCACGCATGCGAAACAAAAAGGGTTTAATAAAATAATAATAGTTATTATTATTATTATTATTATTCTTTTATTTTCTTTTCCTTAATAAAAAAACGATTATCTTTTCTCACCAAACTCCAATATAAAGCACATCCAAAAAATTTAAAATCTTCTTAAGAAAAGATAATTTAGGTTGGAGAAAGACCTCAGAAATTTAGGGCATTATATTCTCCCTCCTTAAGGAACTCTCATCCTTGAAAGTTCTAATTCTTGAACAACTCTAGGTAACGAGCTCTCATGTTATCTTTTTTCTCCCACGTAGCCTCTTCAACTTGATGATTCCATCACTAAACTTTTACTGATGCAATTCATCTATTACGAAGCATTTTTAGCCCTCTATCCAGAATCACAACCGGTTGTTCTTTATAACTCAAATTCTCATAAATTTCCAATGGTTCGAAATCCATTACATGAAATGGATCTCCTACGTACTATCTAAATATCGAAACATGGAAAACATCATGAACAACAGAGAGTGATGGTGGTAACGCCAAACGATACGCCCACAGGGCCAATTCGCTCTAAAATCTCAAACATTCTAATAAAATGAGGACCAAACTTCTCCTTCTTTTCAAATCGCAGAACACCCTTCATAGGTGCTACTCTCAAGAACACCTTATCTCCCACATCAAATTCAAGATCTTTCCATCTCACACCAACATAACTTTTATGTCTACTCTATGCTGCTTGCATAAGTGCTCTAATCTTTTGTATAGCCTCGTTAGTAAACTGAACTAACTCAAGACCCATCAAGCTCTACTCACCAACTTCATCTCAACAAATAGAAGATCTACAACATTTACCATACAGGGCCTCAAATGGTGTCATGCCATTAGTAGCCTGAAACTATTATTATATGCAAACTCCATCAAATGCAAGTGAGAGTCCTAACTACCTCAAAACTTTAATGCATAAGCTCGTAGCATATCCTCTAAAATTTGGTTCAAATGCGTTCAGTTTGATCATCAGCTTGTGGGTGAAAAGCTGTACTGAAATCTAATATCGTGCCCATAGCAGCCTGAAGTCCTTTCCAGAACTTATAAGTGAAACGAGCATCTCTATAAAAAACCATCGAAACGAAGTACTTTATGTTGTCTCACTATCTTTGTCAAATACAACTGTGTCCACTTACTAGCAGTATATGTGGATTTCCCCAGGATGAAATGTGCTGATTTTGTAAGTCTATTAACAACAATCCAAATAACTGTATAACCCTTTAGGGTTTTAGTAACCCTTTAGGGTTTTAGGCAGTCGTGTAATAAAATCCATAGACACATTCTCCCACTTCTGAAGAAATACGAGACATGCGCAGCAGAATTAAGGATTAATTCTACTTTAATTAGTTCTAAACTAATTTAGAGACTAACATGCATAATAACTACCCTAATTAAATGAAATTAGGGTTAATCGAAGTCATATCTTCGTAGCTTCCCAATTTGTTGACATCTCTTGACGAACACAAACATGGAACAGCCACTAGAGTTTACCAACTATTCTTCAGACTTAGAACCAGGTTGTGGGACCCGTTAAGTGGAGGAAATAGAGAAATAAGATGAAAATTTGAAGAAGATACTTAGGGTTGAAAATTTTTAGAAAAAAATAGGTTAAAATATTTTATAATTCAAAATTATAAAATTAGTAAAAAAAACATTTTCACAATTTGAAAAAAGAAACTATTTATAACGTAATTACATGAAAAATTGCATGTAATTGGCCAGATCTCAAAACCTACCATTCCACTAACCATTAATGGAACTTAGTGGTCTAGATGTTTACATTTTATGTGGCACCTATCCCACTAAGTGTTAGTGAAATTTTTCAACAAAATGTTTGATTTTTCCACTAACATTAGACCAAGGGTAATATGGTTATTTGACCATTCAAGTCAAAGTCAACATTTTAACTTTTTACTATTTTGTTCGTCTTGAATAATTTTAATCTTCCGACATGAGTCTACATTCATTTTCTAAAATTCAAATCACATTTGAATATAACACCTGTCAAAGTTGGACTTTTCAAAGTCAAAAGTCAACATTTTGACTTTTAGAACTTTGACAATTTTCATCAATTCTGAGCTTCCGATTATGAATCTGTTTTCATATTTTAATATTAAAATCACATTTAAACATAAAGCTCTGTCTCAAACTTATTACCAACGGCTGTATCAAATATATATTTGTCAATTTCTCTCTCTTTACCTAATTCGAACAATTGGAACTATTCCAACATATTTTTCTAAGTTAATTCCATATGAGTTAGCAAGGGAACCTAATAAACCTACTTATCATGGGCTCCAACCATCAAAGATTAACTGACTAAACCTTTTAGACCGAGCTAATGAACATTCATTAATTAACGTATTATTCCACTAAAGTCCTATAGTTGCACTCCCCTCACTGTAGATATATTTGTGTCCATCTGATATAACCATGATCAGTAAGTTAATCCTTCATCGGTTGTTCGTAGCCTCGACTAGGTTAAAATATTGTTTTATCCCGAGATTACATCTTGCTCCTTATGTCCCACTAATCCACTATTGAACAATTGAGTTTAAGGTTAAACCTATAAACTGAATCCCTCTTAGGCCAATGAGAGGGTGGGACCCCTTGTCTAAGACTTGGATTCAGTCCTTAAGAGAATAACCTATCTTACTTTCCCTAAAGTGGATAGGAGTGAATTACGTCCTAAACCCTATGTCCTTAGCCATCCACCTTATTTTACCCCTGAAATGGAAGACTTATTAGACAAGCGATGTTTAGCTACCCTCACCTATTTAAATTTAAGGATAATTTCATACAAACAAAAGTTCACAGTTAACTTAGGATTAAGATTAAGTTACCTAGGCCATCAATAATTGAAATAGTCAGCTTTATATAATCAACAATGTTATAACTTAAAAGTGACTATTTTATGGTTCCAGTCTTATGCAAACTCTTTACATAGGTTGCCCCCACTTTTATGTCTCTACGTGCACTACTACAAATTTGAGAATACTTTATGCTTTTTACCTATCAAGTATTAGTTTATTTGACGCGTCGCGTCAAGTAATCCAGTATCAAGAATAAGAGAAGTTTACTTGACAGTTTTTAAGCGTATAGTTGACAGGTAAAAAACATCAAATGTATCAGATTACTTTACGCTTTTTATACGTCAAGTAATCTAGTATCAAGAATAAGGGAATTTTTTGTTTGACAAGTTTTTCGCATCAAGTAAAATTATACTTGATAGTTTATAAACGTCAAGAATATGTTTATTCTTGACACATTTTGAATATCAAGACTTTTTTTCTTTCAAATGAAAAATTGTACAATTTAAAATATTAATATAATTATATGAAACCTATTTTCAAGTTCATTCACACACATATAAGTAGAGCCTCTGGGATTACACAAAGTTGCTAAACTGCACATATTAATTAAACAATTGAGTCAACAAAAAGTTTCCATCAAAGACTAATAACTTTAACAAATTGCATATATCACTCAACCATACATATAGTACTTAGTCATTACATACTTAATTACAATACCCCAAAGTTCTACCTTATAAAGATATTGTTCTACCTAGCTCTATGACTAATATGAAAAATCTTAAAGTTTGTAAAATGTAAATATAAAGAAAAACGAACATTTGGTCTATGCTCTGGATTCTTTCGTAACATGTCCTTTATAAGTGTTTTCCTGCATTTAAAAAAACAAAAGTTTCAACATTAGACTGCACAAGAAATCAAGAATTAAGTTTCAATTTACGAAGTTAGTTCTTAAAGCATATTATTTTTTTATTAAGAAAATACATATGCAGGCTATAATATGCCGCTATGATCATAAATGCAAAATAACCCAAACAATAGGCATTGTAGCTACATTCATTCATTTTTCTTATTCGTCATTATTAATAATTTTCAATTGAACAATGAGATCAAATATACAAATAAGAAAATTTCAATAAAACATGATCTCAAATTATGTAACTTTTTTCATCACATGGTGAAAAAAGTAGTTATCTAAAGTAATGCTAAGATTAAGAACTATGGATATCAAGCATGAAGAATTGCATATTCGATCAATCCAATAACATAAACTTGATGAGTCAATCTAAAAATGCTCAATGGATAAGAGACATTGGTTACCATTTCAAAAGTCAATAGTTCAATCACTCACACCACAATTAATGAACTAAAAATATATATATATAAACTTGATGAATACTTTCCAACATGCTAAGACTGTAAATTTGATACACACTACGTTCTAGAAACAAATTAAATTAAATTATAGCAACTCAATTAGAAAGAAACAATGGATTCGTCTCTAGTCAAAACCCCACAAGAAGAATCAAGACACGTAAATTTTGTATCTTACGTTTTTGCAGCTTGTCTACCCTTCCCAATTGCAGCACCATAGTATCTCTAGAAAAATACCAAAAAAGAAAATAGGTCAGTTCATAAAGCAAATGACCAAGAATTTCATATTATGTGTAACTAATAAATGCTTTATGAACTGCAATCTAAATGTTATCAAGCACAACAATTAGTCATTTGGAATTTCAAGTAATCACAACACAAAAATACCAAATCATGTAACTAGTAACTAGTTATCATAAACCATAAACATACAATGCATATTTTTGAAAATAGTGTCAAGTATTACAAGCTAAACTACAAAATACAAAATGAATGAAAAGGGATCCTCAAATAACCAATAACATAATAAAACAAAGAGAGGGAACTTAAAGATTAGAACTTCATGGCCAACTGTTTCTGTCTTTTACCTTCATAATTAAAACATAGATTTCTTCTGTCCATTTTTCCTCCTCTAAGTAAAATGAACTTTAAACCAAACCAATTGACTCATTTTCATCATTATAAGTTCTAAAGCACTTACCCTCAACCGTTTCCAACTATTAAAATTAACTAAAGAGAAATATTATAGTAGAATTTGTACTGTATGAGTTCAAATATCCATATGTCAATAATTCATATGGACTAAAACTACGAGTTTTGGACATAAATTCCAACAAACTCCCACTTGGACTAAAACTTCTAATGTGAGAAAACAACGTTGAATTTAACTCTGAGAGAATTACTCATATGAGTACAATAAACATATGAATACATTAAACTAGGGCATACACCCAAACACTTTCCCACTTGTCCTAGTGCATAAACAGTGTAGACCTAAACTATTTAGGTGATCTTCAAACAATTTAGCCGTGGAGGACTTTGTAAACAAAACAACCATGATTTGCTCAACAAGTATCAAGGTTACTACAACGTCGCTATGATACACAATTACTCGAATAAGGTAGTACAATTTTACTTTACGCTTCTTTACACTACTGCTCCTCCATATAAAATGAATACTGATTCCGATGTAGACTTTCTAGCATCTTTGGAAATAAGAATTAGTTTATTCAGTAAGGATCAGATCCTTAGCACTATACACAAGCATGTAGTCTTTTGATTTCTTAAACTATTTTATAATATACTCAACTGCAATCCATCCCTTTTTCAAATTCTGCATTTTCTATCTAGACAACGTTTTGTTTATATTAGATGCATGAGATTGGCTAGTATTTTGTTCTTTTGATTTCAAATAATTTGGATCCTAAGAACACATTGCACATTTCCAAATCTCTTATTTAAAATTGCATAGCTAGTCATTTCTTGACGTCAGATAAATAAATCTACATCCTTCATTGCCCTTTTATAATTCAATGGATCCTCTAATCCATTATCAAGTATGATGATTTGGTTTTCGATAAAACCATGTAATGGTTAGGCTGACGAACAACCCTCTCACTACTTTGAGGCACACTCAACTCTTGAGAAGGATGTGACTAACCAAGGTTCCTAGTTATATCAACTACTCTAGTGAATGGACTAGGTTTATCGGTAACATCTTTGGAAATCCCATTTAATACTAATGTACTACGTTGTTTGATGATTACTTATGAGGTTTTTCTCTAAGAATTTGTCGATACAAATTCTTTATTTTCTTAAGGATAAAAAAACAAAAAGCTCATCATAAAACAAACCATATCTAACAAGGTTCAATTTCTTCTTTCTGATACATCATTCTGTTTAGATGTACTAGATGCAAATAGTTGTGACTGGATTCCATGCTCTATCAAATAGTCTTGGAATCTTAAGTCCAAATACTCTCCACCTCAATCTGATCAAAATGACATTATAGTTTTACCTTATTTATTCTCAACTTCAGTCTTATCTTCTCTGAACTTTACTAGAGAATCAGACTTTTGATACAATAGGTAAACATGACCAAACCTTGAATAATTATCAACGAAATTGATAGAATATTCATACCCTCCTTGAATTTGACATTCATTGGTCCACAAAGATCCAAAGGTTTGAGCTTTGAAGGTATTTTACCTTTCTCAGTAAAAAATCACTTGGTCATTATTCATTTTAAGACATGACTCACATGAATATAAAGAGTTATTTCTAACTAATTTAGAAGTTCTACTTTTAACCAATCTCCCAATCGCATTGAGATTTATGTGACTTAATCTTAATTATCATATATGGGCGTCAGAAGAAATAACTTTTTTTCTTTTCTACTAAACAATTAAGTATGAAAGATAAATTTACTTTAGTTAATCTCAACTTATATAAGTTGTTTATAAGTAGAACAAAGCTGAATATATTATCTAAAAAGATGAACACTTCATAATTTCAAAATATATTCAATACATTTGTTCCGAAATACAAGAAATATAAATTTCTCAATAGTTTGAGAAGCATACAAAACATCTTTAAGTATGATATATCTATCAAAACAACTTCAGATCTCCCACTACATCAGCTGAAACAACCTCTTTGGTTCCAAACATTGAGGATGATCTTGTCTTCTACAAGCTTTTCAAGAACTAGTTTCCTGTAATAAGAAGTAAATATGATTAGTGACTCCTAAATCTAATATTCAGATTGAAGTATTATATTCCACCAAACACATTTCAACAACTAGTAGATCATATTTACCTTGTGCTTCCTTCTCAGCTTTCTTTTGAACAAGGTACTTTGGGCAATTCCTTAACCAATGCCCCTCTTGGTTGCAGTGATAACATTTACTTTTAGCAACTTTCTTTCCTTACTATTCTTGGGAGTTTTTCCTTTCCACTTCTTCATTTGTGAAGGTCCAACTTTAGTCTTAGTGGACTATCCTTCCATAAACTTTTTCGTTGTGGTAGCAACATTTGCTTCCACTTCCTTCCCCTTACCCATGATAAGGTTTTGGAAATATTGGAGCTCATTCATAAGAAGATTCTCGAAACGTTTAAAACGGTACAAAACTCCTTAAAAGAGACGTAAAATAAAGCTCACCTAATTTATGTCATTAATGGGACTGCCATTTACTTCAACAATATTGAAATGCATTATCATGTCCAGAAGTTCTCTAACAGAGGTCCCTTCCTCCATTCTCTTTTTGTAAATGTGCTTGATTGCTTCGTGTCTAAGGGACCAAGTAGGCTGACCAAACATCTTCCTTAATGAATCTATAATTTCTTTACCCATGGCTAAGGACTCATGCATGTTTTCCAAAACATCAGACATGCTGGCAAGGATATAGCCATAGGCCTTTTCATTGGCCTTAATCCGTTAATCATATGGTTCTTAAACATTTTAGTTAGCATTTGAGGCAGGGACTTGAAGGCATTTATCAATTAAGACAAACCTTAAATAATCTAAAACAAGTATTGTATTCAGGTTTGATTTCCATGTCGTATAATTATCGCTGTTAAGTTTCTTAGAAGATAAGAGTTGTACTATTGAGCTATTCATGCTGAAAAATAAAACATACTCTATTTTGTGAAAAACTATAATCCTTTAAGAACCAATGAATTTAGAAAATATTAACAATGTGCTCATCATTATTATGTTTAGGGTTTAGATATTAATAATGTGCCCACCAATGAACCAGTGATATTTCAAAGGTTTAGAATAATCTCTACTGAGGGGTAGTCGATTACTCTTTGCTCTTTTGTACCAAAAAATCTTAACCAAATTCTAACTCCTGAATATCTCATATTCCTATAGCACTTTAGTTATCGCTTCTTCGGTCAAGAATATACTCACAACTTAGTAATTCTTGTAAGTGTACGCTTCCATTTTCAGATCTTAAAGATAAGAATCATTATGTTTCCAAAAGTGAAAAGTCAATATGAAAACCGATCTAAGACACCTTATCTATATATGGAGTTTACGGTGTTCTGAATCCTATAATACAACCCTTTGATTAGTAAGGTCGCTCTAGGGCAGACATGCAGGTGCATTGTAGGAATCTTACAGTGCGACCTAATGGAAGAGACTGTGGGATGTTATGTCATATATCCCTTACCCACTTACTATGAACTACTTCTCCTATTCACCTTGTCAAAGCTCCATGCAAACACTCTCCATCAGGATTTTGCTCCTACACATGGCCCAAAGCCCTTCATAAAACTCAGAGTGTGAACTCTTAGGGATCTTGGAGCTAAAAGTACGCTACTTTTCTCTAGCTAAAGTGTCCTATGATGGTTTTAAAGGGTACTCAGGAAAAAAGGATAATATTTAGGCTAACTTAAACTTATCCTAAGTTTAGGTGAAACATCAAGCATAACCCTTTTACTAGATTTTAACCTATGATGTCTAGGTGATAAATCAATTTTTATTACCTCATATCACTCACGTATGCTCATAAAACTAGGTTAACTAGGTTTAAGAATTGATTACGATCTCTAGGTAGCAGATGTTCCATAAACCGTCAACTTAAGAACCTCTAACCTTAGTCATCTTATTTGACTTGTTGACAATATCGAATAAGGTGAGCCTCTTGTAACCAATTTTACAAGATATCGACATAATTCTATAAAAAGAGGTTAGTATGATAACCTAGGTGAGCATACAACTTATCTTTGTTATAGATTTTAAATATCTAATTTATTTTTATAACACTTATAAAAACTTTAGACAGTTCTATAACATTCATCTAACAATATGTAACCATTATATAGACCAATCAATTAATTTTAATTTTAGTTTATTTAACTTTTATTTAAATTAAATTAAATTAAATTAAATTAATTATTAGTTAATTAATTATATTAAATTATATTTAATATAAATTAATTTAATTATTTAAAAAATTAATTAATCATATTAATTAATTACCATATTAATTAATTTCCATGCATACTATACATTATAACCATTATAACATACTTTCAATGCATGAACATGTTAATCTATGGTGGGATCTTACATCTATATGGCATGCTATATGCACATACAATTTAAAATTTTAATTAAACATATATCATATGCATAATTAATTAAAAATACCATAATATGGACTGGTTTTGGCTCCTAAAATTAAGCTAAATACTAAATTATTACAATAATAATTTGGTGAAGTACATTAGAGCTCTCAAACCACTCAAATTGACTGGAAAAACTTGAAAAACAGACTGGACCGACCTATAAATCTCTTGAACGGACCAAAACCCAACCATTGGGTTTGAACCGGCCCAAATAATTAAGTCAGCTACTAGGCGCACAGGTTAGAATCAACTGGGTCAAACTTGGGTCAGGCATGGGTGGGCGAACATAAGGCGAAGGCCACATGTGAGATGAGCCCATCTAGGTGAGAAAGGTCGTACGCGAGATGAGTCATCAGGCAAAATGGCCCCAAACCGAAATGATGGGCCACACATTAGACGTTTGGATGCAAGAAGGCTGATCGGGTAGAAACAAATGCAAACTGAGTGAGTGAAACGAGTACCATACCTAAGAAGAAGAACTGAGTTGCGAAGCGGGTTGCGGGTCGATCGGCTGGGTCTGAAGGACTTTTTGGGTCTGTCATCTACTTTTCTTCAATTTTCAGTTTTTCTTTCTCTCGGTTAATGAATTACAACCTAATTTTAACACTAATGACTGTATAAAAATTACAGACTCTTTGCAATAATAAAATTAAACAACAAATCGAGCTAATTACAATAATTATTACAAACAACAAGCTTAATTTAGTTTGTAAAAACTATACATCCAATTTAGTTCAGTCACAATTAATCAAGTAAATTGAAAAACCCATCATATGCAATTGAATAAAATTAGCATGTTTTGATACAACATGAAGGAATATGATACATGCGTAGCAAAATTAAGGATCAATTTTACTTTAATTACATCTAAACTAATTTAAAGATTAACATGCACAATAACAACCATAATTAAATGAAATTAGGGTTAATAGAAGTCATACCTTCGAAGCTTGCCAATTTCTAGATATCTACTCACGAACATGAACCCTGGACCACCACTAGAGTTTACCTGCTATTCTTCGAACTTAGAACCAAGTTGTGGGACCCATTAAGTGAAGGAAATAGGGAGAATAAGATGAAAATTTGAAGGAGATACTTATGGTTGAGAATTTTTAGAGAAAAATAGGTTAAAAGATTTTGTAATTCAAAATTAGCAAAAAAACATTTTCACAATTTGAAAAAATAAACTATGTATAACCTAATTACATGAAAAGTTGCATGTAATTAGTTGGTCAAATCTTAACACCTACCATTCCACTAACCATTAGTGAAACTTAGTGGGCTAGGTGTTTACATCTTATGTGGCTACCTATCCCACTAAGTGTTAGTGGAATTATCCAAGAAAATGTCAGATTTTCCCACTAACATTTGCTAAGGGTAACATGGTCATTTGACCATTAAAGTCAAAGTCAAACTTTGACTTTTAAACTCAAAAGTCAACATTTTAACTTTTTATCATTGTCCTTCTTGACAAATTCTGACCTCTCGAGCATGATTCCACATTTATTTTTTCAAAATTAATCACATTTGAATATAAATTAGGTTAAAGTTTGACTTTTAAAGTTAAAAGTCAACATTTTGACTTTTACAACATTAACCATTCCATCAATTCTGAGCTTTCGATTATGAATCTGTTTTGATATTTTAATATTTAAGTTACATTTAAACATAAATCTATGTCTCAAACTAGTACAACATATTGTTCTATGTTAATTCCATATGAGCTAGCACGACAATCTAATGGACCTATTGACCATGAGCTCAAATGATCCAAGATTATCTAACTAAAACTTTTAGACCGAGCTGATGAACATTCATTAACTAATGAGTTATTTGACTAAAGTCTCGTAGTTGCACTCTCCTCATTATAGATATATTTGTGTCCATCTGATATAACCATGATCAGTAAGTTAGTTCTTCACTAGTTGTTCATAACCTCGATTGGAAAAATACCATTTTACCCCCAAGATTACATCTTGCTCCTTAAGTCCCACTAATCCACTATTAAAGAATTAGTTTAAGGTCCAACCTATAAACTGAATCCGTCTCGAGCCAATGACAGGTTGGACCCCTTGTCCAAGACTTGGTTTCAGTCCTTAACAGAACAACCTATCTACTACCTCTAAAACGAGTAGGAGTGAATTTCATCTTACATTCTATGTCCCTAGTCATCCATCCGATCTTACCTCTAAAATGGGAGGCTTATGGGGCTAGCGTCCTGTTTAGCTACCCTCACCTATGCAAATCTAAAGATAATTTCATTTAAATAGAAGCTCATAGTTAGCTTAAGATTAAGATTAGTTACTGAAGGCATCAATAATTGAATTAGTTAGTTTTATAAATTCATTGATGTTATAACTTAAAAGTGACTATTTCATGGTTCTAGTCTTATGCAAATTCTTTACATAGGATACCCCCACTTCTATGTTCCTACATGAACGATTTAGTATCACATCATTTGTCCTAACTACAAAGCGGGTCACATTCATAGTGTCCTAAAATAAGGCACCCACCCATATATACACTATGGACCATTTGGGATATATACTCGAACTTGATTCACCTTTATGTATCTACATAAAGTTCAAGTCTACACTAGATAGCCTCGGGACCTTAGTTTATTGGATCAAGATTATAGTATTCTATTTTCACTAATAAGTCCTCAATAAGCACTTTATTGAATAGAATATAATTTAAAACTACAAATCAACTTCCACTATGACACACTCAAATGTTGCAACAAACATGTTGGTTTTTGTCTCGGTGTTTTAATGTGTCTGCACACCAAACATTTACTAACAAATTCTGCCACTTCTCTTTTCATATTACGCCACTAGTAAACTCCGTTCAGATCATGGTACATCTTTGTACTACCTAGATGCATGGAAAATAGGGAACTACAAGCTTCATTCAACAAATATATCTTAACTGCACTGTCTGCTAGCACACATAAACGTCTCTTAAATAAAAGCCCATCATCAGAGCATATGGAGAACTCATCAGCTTGCTCAGTTTATGCTAGGCAAAGCTTCTCAACTAACTAAGGATCATTACGCTGAGGAATAATATTTTTTTGTGTCAAAGTCAGTTGCACTGATAACCGAGCTAACTATGAGGTGACTTCCCCTACTGAAATTGCAATCTCTACTCTCAAAGTCTCGATGCAATGGGGCCTATATGATAAAAAGTACTACTGAATGTTATACCTTCACTAAGAGCATCAGCTACCACATTTGCCTTATGTAGGTGATACAATATCTCACATTCATAAGCCTTTAATAACTTAAGCCACCTTCGTTATCTCATGTTTAACTCCTTGTGAGTAAAGACGTATTTCAAGATCTTATGGTCCTTAAACATATGTATCTTCTCACCATACAAGTATTGCTTTTAAATCTTCAATATAAAAACCACAACTACCAATTCCATATCATAAGTAGGGTAGTTTTGCTCGTGACTCTTCAACTGACGAGAAGCATAAGTAACTACTTTAACTTGTTGCATCAGAACACAACCCAACCTTTCCTAAAAGCATCACTATAAATCACAAAACTCTCTGAACCATTTGGTACGGTAAGAATCGTGCAGTATAAGCTATTGCTTAAAATTCTTAAAATTATCCTCACATGCTCTGTCTCTGTCTTGGAATTAATAAGATATCATCAATAAATACAATCACAAAATTGTCTAAGAAATCCTTAAACACTTTATTCATCAAGTCCATAAACATTGTTGGAGTATTTGTCAATCCAAAAGACATCACAATGAACTCATAATGCCCATATCTCGATTGAAAAGTTGTCTTCGAAATATCACTGTCCTTAAACCTCAATTGATGGTATCCCGATCAAAAATTGATCTTAGAGAATATTGTAGCTCCCTGCAACTAGTAAAGTAAGTTATCAATCCTAGGTAAATGATATTTGTTCATAACAATGACCTTATTCAACTCTCTATAATCAATACATTAGCACATCAGCCCATCTTTCTTCTTAACAAACAAGACAGGTGCATCCTAAGGTGACACGCTCGGTTGAATGAAACCTTTATTTAGTAATTCCTGCACTTGGACCTTCAGCTCCTTCAGCTCCTTCAGCTCGTTTAGAGTCATTCTGTAACGACCCAACTATTTAGAACCAGACCGTGGTCATTACTTTAAAAGAGAAACACCTTTTTCTTTAATCATAAGTCTTGATAAAATTCATCAAATCAAATAACATCAAAATCTTTGTTCGGGCCCTATTTCAATAAACCAAAATTTTAGAAATACAGTTTGCAAAACAAAAATTCAAAACATCTGATAAATCACAAGCATTTTCTAAACAGTCTCAAGTCCTAAGAAAAAAACAACAAAACGTAAGCGGAAGCATTTTTAAACGACAATCCCTATGGCAGTCACACCTCCTTCTTGCCTCTCGCCGGTCTGCCTCCTTTGTTATCTTTGCCTGAAAAGTTAAACATAAAAAGGGTGAGTACAACATACTCAGTAAGGGACCCACTACTAGTCCCGTTAGGGAAAAGATAAATTATTAGCTCCCTAATGGAGTACCCTGCACAGTCACAGTCTTGTGATCCCATAGGATACACACAATCAGTCTAACGTCCCGAAGGACGCATAATCAGTCTAGTATTCTGCAGAAACACATATCAGTCAAATAATCTCGTAGGATACAAAAAGGTGGTGATTCCGAACGACACATGCAAGGTATCTACACAATCGGATAACTAATAATTTTTCTCCTCAGTCCATTCTTTGCATCTTAACAGTCATTTACAATTCATTCTCATTATCCCAATGCATAAACTCTACTTTACCCCTAGCAGTCGACTACTCTAGTTCAGCCCTAAAGCCAGTCAAAAAACAAAGCTTAGTAACCATAATGTTCTCCACAATCTATAAGAGTACAACCACACCGACTCCTCAGTTTCAAAGAACACATCCTTAATACAATTTCATTCATTCAGTCAAAACAAGAATCCATCTTTACAGACCTACCCCTTATAAGCATCATCTTCAAGTTTCAGTCACTCATAAATCATACGTGTATAAATACAGATTCAGTCAGACACAACAATGCACCCTAGTGCCAGTCCACATCCGTCCAAACATAGACATATATTTTCTCAGTTGAACACAACATACAATCAACAATAGGTATACATTCAAAAGTATAATTCACAACCATCATCCTCTCTAAATTCAAATATATCAACACATTTCGTCTCATTTAAAGCTACAAATGAGTCTAGTAGAAAGCCCCTTACTTCACTTTTATGCCAGTTCTTCAATTCAACTTTACCCAATATATTAAGTCAGACACATAAACAAACATAATATCAACATCTTTCTAAATAACCTCATACATTCAATTTACCCTATAAGTAGATTCCACAACTTACCTAAAATTAGAGAATCGAATTCCAACGAAGCTCAATTCTAACCCCCAAAGATCCTAACACCAATATCACCTTCAAGAATAAACACCAATTCGACCCATCAAACAACATCCATCTCAATGTAAATACAATGCAAAACTTTATAGTTACTCATCAATTTCATCCTTATCAACAGGCTTACAACAAAATCGGCGACAACGGCGTTTGCAGGAAACACGAGTATGAATGTGCAGTCGATTTTAGCATGGAGCAACCCAAACCTCACGGCTAAAATGTGTTCTTTTTGGGTAGTCGTCGGCCGTAAAGGGACATACGCGGCAAAGACTTCACAAACGGGATCTGGACGTGGTTAGAAGTAAGTCGTCAATGGCTGCACTTCGCGATTGAAGACCCAATGAGATCGAAAACAGTTGGGCTTCGTAGGACGAAATAGACACAGAGGAGAGCAGCGGCGAATACTCCCCATTCACGACGGTCGAACGCAAAGAGAGAGAAGGTTGTGTCGGCTACAAATCTGGACAAAAAGGAGAGAAGAGGGACGGTCGACGACTGGGTTTTTAAGTGAACGGAGAAGAGAAGAGAAAGATGGGTTGGCGGCCAGTGACGGACATAGGGAGGAGGAAGAGATGCAGAAAAAGAAAAGAGAAGAAGAGATAGGGGGCTACGCGAAGACGAAAAGGGGAAGGGAATGTTGTAATTTCTTTTCCCTTTTTTTTAACAATATAATAATAATAATAAAACTAATAATTTCTTTTCCTTTTAACTCCTTCAATCCTCATCTTCTTATTAAAATGAATTTCTCTTCTAAACTACATGTAATAAAATAACACCCAAAATTTTTAAAAAAAAACTTTAAATAATAAGGCATTTGATTAAAAATAAAATACCTCAAAATTCGGGGTGTTACACATTCTGTATAGAGCTCTGGAAATAGGAACAATGTCTGGCTCTAATTCAATGGCAAACTTAATTATTAAAGAGGCGGTAATCTTGAAAGCTCTTTCGAAAAAACATTTGAATACTCTCTCACTACTGGTTCAGATACCAAAGAAACCTTGGCCTTCCTAATGACACTAGTTAAGATACTCCAGGAACCCTGGTCAAACAGCTTATTGACCTTCATAGCTGAGATAATTTTTAGTAGGACCAAAGTTTCAGCCCCTTTGTACTTGAAACTAGCCACTACAAAAGGATTAAAAACTACCTCATTGTTGAACAGTCTATGCTTGCATGGTTAAAACTACATTCCATTTTTCAAACTTCAAACTAGTAACTTTTCTTTTGCTGTAAACTCAAAACAGTTTCTTAAAGTCACAACAAGACAACTATGTTCTAAAGTTTTCTTTGTTCCTTTTCGATATCTCCATTCTAAAATAATTCAATGTACTTGGTATAAATTTCACTAAGCCATGTATTTAGTTTCTTTTATAACCACCAACATCACTTATTTCTTAGATTTTCAGTCACAAAACAGTCAATTAAGTTGATTACGTCCTACTCCGCTGCCTACTCGACCATCCCTTCGAGCACCTCTATGTGGTGACATTTTTTAAATATCCACCACTAACTCCTTTATTTTTAAACAATATAAACAATTCGTGCATTCTAGTCTAAATTAGGCAAGGTCATAAACATAAACCATACTATTAATCATGAAAACATACCTGATGACTGATGAAGGATTGTGTTAGCCAGAGGGACACAAAAACATAAACTTACATCATAAGTCTGTCTACAGAACCTAACAATTAGACTTTGATACCTACTATAATGAACCAACTTTTTAGACTAAGCTGAGGTCATTACTTTAACACAAAGACACTTCGTTTAAACACAAAAGTTCGTAAAATCTGTTTAAAAACAAATAGACATCAAAGACACTTTCTTTAGGCCCTATTTTAAACAAAATAAAAGTTCAAAGGTATCATTTATAAAGTCACCAAGAAACAAACAATTGTTCTAAACATGAAACTCATTTCAATCATCAATACCTAAGAGAAATTGTAAAACATTAAAACTGTAAATAGAAGCATTTCTAAACTATTCTTGTATAACGTTCACGAGTCCTTCTTGACCCTCGTTGGTCTACCTCTTCTATTTTCTTTGCCAGAAAAAAGTTAAACATAAAAGGGTGAGTACAAAAGTATACCTAGTAAGAGACCCACTACTAGTTCTATTAGGGTAGGGATAAAAACTGTTAACTTCCTATTTGAAGGTACCTTGCATCATAATAGTATTGTGATCCCGTAGGATGCACATGATGAATCGGTGATCCTAAAGGATGCACATATCAGTCTAGTGATTTCGAAGAATGCACATATCAGTCTAGTGATCTTGAAAGATACACATATAGTCTAGTGATCCTGAAGGATGCACATATCATTCTAGTGATCTCAAAGGACGTATATATCAGTCTAATGCCTTAAAGGATACACATGTTGGTCTAGTGATCCCAAAAGATACACATATTAGTCTACTGATCGTGAAGGATGCATATATTCTACTGATCCTGAAGGACGCATATATCAGTCTAATGACCCGAAGGATACACATATCGGTCTAGTGATCCCAAAGGATACACATATTAGTCTAGTGATCTCGAAGGATGCACAATATGTGGTGATCCCATAGGACACGGTGCCTCCAAGGTACACTACTCCATAGATAAGCTAACAGTTTTTCCTATAGTCCAGATAATCTCAATCGAGTTTAAGCAATCCAAGACAGTCACATCGAAGCACGATTGAAATTATCAACAATACTCCATCTTTACACATAACCAGTCAAAATAAACACGCTAATTCATATCTCAGTTCAATCAACAGTACAAGCCATCAATCCATTTTAAACTATGCATAATAGTCAAACCATCTCATTCAATACATTTCAACTTTTATATAAGGTCTGGTAGTAGAAATCTCTTACCTCAAACTTAGCTAAAATTTTTTGTTTGAACAAAAATTCAAACGAACCAACCTAAACATAAACAAAAAATTAATCACTTTTGCAAAAACGTTCATCTATTTACCCCAATGTGACTTCCACAAAGTTACCCAAACAATGGAGATTTAACCCTCCCCCCCATCTTCACGTGAATTCCAAGAATTCAAATGTTACTTCTTCAGTAGCACCATTAATAAGAAAATATCAAAACTCATGAAAAAAAACTCACCAAGAGTTGGCTTGAATAAGCTAGGAAGCTTGCCTTGACTCACGCATCTCGAACCGAAGAGAAAACAATAGATCTGCCTTGACGTTGAACTGCTTGTCAGAACAGAACACGGAAGAAACATAATGGAATGCTGGGCTATGCTTGGAATGGAGGAACACAAGTGTGGTTCAGGCAGAAGCGCACACCGACAAAAAGGAAGAAAAACGAAAGCAACGAAGAAACTTGACGCGGACGAAGTTGCTTGACGAAAAGCGAAGGCTTCCCAACGAAGCTTCATGGCAGCGTGCATGGATGAAGAGCTGAGGGGATGAGTGATTGCTGTCAAGATAAAGGAAAAGAAGAAAGGGAAAGAGATGAGGCACACACACGAAATGAAATAATAATTATATATATTATTATTAATATTATTATTTTCCTTAATAAACAAAAAATTATCTTTTCTCACCAAACTCCAATATAAAACATATCCAAAAGTTTTAAAATCTTAATAAAATAAGATAATTTAGGTTGGAAAAATACCTCAAAATTTTGGGGTGTTACGTTATATTTGATATAAACATGATATATATTTGAAATTTATAACTAAATCAAATAAGTGCATGGATATAACAATTTCACAATATATCATTTTCTATACCAAATAATATATGAGATGTATATTTTTATTTTTTAATATATTTATCAACAAAAAAAATTGTTGTATATTTTTGAAAAACTGTAGAATTTATGAAATAAAAAATGAGAATGGAAAAAACGTACATACAATTGTACAAAACTTGAGCAACATAAAAACATAAGAATGAGAAAAAAGAAAAAAAATCAAGTAAAAAACTATATAACAATTACAATAAAAAATGATAATAAATAGCATTTATATGGAAAAGAAAAAATAACCTAAATACTTACAATTAAAATATATATATATATACTATCTCATATTAAATAAATCAAATCTCATACAATTAAAAAATATATATGTTATCTCACATTAAATTATCCAAACTAAAAAGAATAATAAATACTAAAAGTCAAATTTGAAATTAACTGAATTGAAAAAAAAAATTCATTTTTCTTTCCATATAATTTGTCTAATTATGAATTTCTTTCATTTTTTTATTTATATTAATGGATAGTGTTGGTTATTTGAGCTTTACTTTTGTGTAAATTTGATATACAATGTGTTTTTTTATATATATAAAAATGGTAATTTTAAGCTTCTTATATATATAAAATTGAGACTATATATTTAGACTACATGAATTAAAAGGACTAGATTTTATTTCAAATAGCAAAATCCAATATTTACCTTTTGGACAAATAGAAAAAATTAAAATTAATTAAAAAATAGCAAAACCAGATAATTATTATTTTTTTTTTACAAAAAAAAGAAAATTATCAAAAATACCCTCTAATAAAACCCACAACGTTCAAATATAGTTTCAAAAGTCTCTAAACAGCTAGAAAACAAAAAATTACACTTTAATTTAAACACTTAACAAGAAAAATAATGGCCTATCAAATCTGAAATTATGCCCAATAATTGATAGATTAAAAACCTCATAAGAAAAAACTGAAAGAAATGTCAGCCGCGTGAACCAAGAAACTCTTCTCCTTAGGACGTTTTTAGAAACGTCAATTACATAAATTCTTGACATTTTAAAGGCGATAAACGAGTCTATTTTGTAGTAAATTAAAAAATGTTAAAGAAAAATTAAAAATCCAATAGTCCTAAACATTTTATAAAATTAATTAAAACAAAAGAAATATGATATTAAACAAAGAATTCAAATATAAAAAAATGGAACTTTTTTTAAAAATAATATGATTTTTGAAACATAGGTAAAAAGTAGGTTACATGTCAAACTATTGACAAAAATAGGTGAAGTCGTGGACGTCCACAAATTCCATCTACTGGACCCCATAATTTCCAATTTTCCTTATTATATATGTATATATATTATATTATATTATATTATATTATGTTGGGCTCACAATTTATTCTTTTTTATTATTTATATATATATATATATATATTAATTTTTTAATTAAAAAAATATCTTTCTCGATTAAATTAATTTTTTTTCTTTATATATATATATATATATATATATATATATATATTAATTATTCAAAATTTAAAAATATCTTCTTTAACATATATAAAGTAAGGGGAAAATGGAAATTGTGAGGTCCAGTAGATGGAAGTCGTGGATCCCGTCCACCACTTTACCTATTTTTGTCAATAGTTTAACATGTAACCTATATTTGATATATATTTCAAAAATTATAAAATACATAAAAATCTAGGTGTTTTATCTCTTCATTCCTTTAGGTTGAAATCTTATAACCAATTTCCTTATGTATACTATATTTCAATAACTCAACTACTTTAAGTCTTTATCTTTTGATTTTGCTAGATTTAAATTCTACCATCGATGTTTTGAATTACACTTAATGCGATCAATCCCACATATCCTTTCACATTAGGGGCAAAACGGAAAATTTAAAAATATTTAACATGTGTGTGACATGCTTTTGAAAAAAAAAAAAACCTTATTAGTTTTGATTTTTTTATAAAGAAAACCAAACACTCTCTAGATTTTGTTATTCCCATAAATATCTTTTGTTCTTTATTAGAAGGGTTAAAACATTGGGCTGATTAGATTAAACAACAAAATCTTTGGAAAAATGAAAAAAAAAACATTTAATTATAAAAATGATAATACCGAAAAGTGAATAAAAAAATAAAGGCCCACCACAAATACACGTCCCCAAGTTTCAATACATAATTTGAAAAGACTTTAAACAATTTAAAAGCATCAAAATAGGTTTAACCATGGAGCACTTGCATATATGGCAAAATGATTATACAAAATTAGGTCCATAGCACAGTTTTTGTTTTTGCAAATATAGCAAAATGGAGGTCCAGCCCACATTTTAAACCTTAGAAATTACAAAAATGCCCTTCGTCTTCCTCACGCATTTCTTTCCCTTGCAGAACTTCACCAGAGACCATCTTCCCAAAATTTAGGGCACGCCGAAAACCACCAAATCGAACAAACTACGAACAAAAAACTTCACGAAAACCATTTTCTTGGTACACGAAATGGCAAGGTATTTCAGAGGGACTTCTATACACTTCTATACAACCATTATTTCCCTTATTTTTTTTAACTTATACACTTCTGTACAATTCTATACACTTATATACACTTTTATTCACTTCTATGCACTTTTATTCACTTCTATACAAATACATTTCTATACAATTGAATATAAACAACTTTTTAAAATTGAAATTTTTTGTTTTTTATCGATTACAGACAAAAAAGGGAAAATATTGATAAAGATAAAACAACAAAAAGAAAATGAAGTTTGATAAGGGTGAAAGTTTAAAAGGTAGAAAAAGACAAAAAAAGAAGAAAGGATCATCGTCCAAGAAAGAGGTAATTACTGATATACCATTATATACAGTTGATACACTCTATTTGTTTCACTGATAAACTACTCATACACAGATTATTTGTTTGAAACACTTGATATGATGTTGATACACTTGTTAAACTGTTGATACACTTGATATTTTGTTGATACACTCAATCAGTTAAATACACTGGATGCACTAAGCATGATGCACTTTATGTATTGTTCATACGGTTGTTATGCTTGGTGATACACTTGTTAAACTGTTGATACAATTGATATTTTATTTAACAATCAAAAGATTTATAATGATGCAGTTTATGTATTGTTCATATGCTTGTTATGGTTTGGTGATACACTCTATTTGTTTCACTGATAAACTGATCATGCACATATTATTTGTTTGAAACACTTGATATGATATTGATACACTTGTTAAACTGTTCATACACTTGATATTTTGTTGATACACTCAATCAGTTTAATACACTTGATGCACTAAGCATGATGCACTTTATGTATTGTTCATACGGTTGTTATGGTTTGGTGATACACTTGTTAAACTGTTGATACAATTGATATTTTATTTAACAATTAAAAGATTCATAATGATGCAGTTTTTGTATTGTTCATATGCTTGTTATGGTTTGGTGATACACTCTATTTGTTTCATTGATAAACTGCTCATACACATATTATTTGTTTGAAATACTTGATACGATATTGATACACTTGTTAAACTGATAAACACTTGTTATCGTTTGATAGATCTAATACACTTAATCACTTGCTAAACTTCACTGATACATATTATTAGATTGATACAGTTGATATTTTGTTGATACACATAATTGGTTAAATACACTTAATGCACTAAGCATGATATGCTTGTTATGGTTTGATG